>JAPPVO010006201.1:0-45137 GCA_030407325.1 Camellia japonica | reverse complement strand
GTGCAGCTCCACGTGTCAAGAGGCTAATGGGAGCAGATTTGAGCGCAGAAAGTATATAAGCACGACTGCGTCCCCTATGTTGGGGATGGAACATCATTTGGTGAGAAAAACCTACACACTCAACTCTCTCCTCTCTTTCTATATCCCTGAGTGTGTGCTAACTTGACTGTCGGCGGGGTTTTCCGGTCACACACCGCCGGGTAGCTCACTGTCGTTGTGTTCACAGGTCGATCGGACAGACGAGGAGCTTGCATGAAAAGAGTACGGGCATTACCAAATATTTGCTCCCCGTACACTTATCATTCAAAAATTGATATTTAGCCTGTGTTTGGATCATTCGCATTTTATCTTCTTTATTTTTTTTAGTTTAAATTCTTACTCAAATTCATAATTCAAAACAACCTTCACTCTTTATGAATTTATGGTGATGGTGTGCTTTTAAACATACCCCTTTTATTTCTATCCACACCCACCCTCACTATGGACATTCGTACACCTTTGTCAATGTCAAATTGTCAACAATGAGCCCAGCTCACCCAAAAGTTTAAATTATTAGAGAGAATAATAATTTTATTATTTATATCGTTAACTCGTCAAAATTACTTATCACTAAAATTTACAATTGTAAAATTTTATCATGTTATGTTATGCTATTCTTATCTTCAATTTATAGAAAAATTATAATGATTATTATTATTTTATTGAGAGAGTATCAGGTAGACAATATAGCATCATATTTCAAAAGTATTTAGGCTAGGTTTGGCAAGTGTAAAATAATTCAAAAGTTAAAAAGTTACACAAAAAGTAAAAAAGTCATTACTATTCACAAATAAAAAATATTAAAAAAATATTTTATATATTTTATAATACAAAAGTTTGATGGATACATGCTGTCGTACTTGTGAAACAGGAAGGCCATCAGAAACTTTTTGGGCCGAAAAAAAAAAAATTACATACGTAAAGCCATAAAGTTTGATGGTAATGTTGGGCTCTTGAGGGCCCACTAAGGGTTCCGTTTTGATAATTCGAACCGTTGAATATGTAAAACTCATCGAGTAATATATGTCTGTAAAAAATTACGTTGATCGGATATCGTTAACTATATGATCAAATCAGTTTTGTATAAATAAAATGGATGGTGTGATAGTTAACTGTTGAAAAAAACTAATCCGATCATATAGCTATCGATATCCGATCAACGTGATTTTTTATAGGCGTATAATACTCGACGAGTTATACATATTAAACGGTTCAGATTATTAAAATGGGACCCATGGTGGCCCCCACGGACAGACCATCACTGTCCAAACACTTTGCCCCGAAAGAGGCAATTATTTTATGTGTAAGACATGGTGGGCAGCAGGGCAGCCGTACAACCACCAACTTTCTTCCACTATACACTTTATTTATATAATTTTTTATTGAAAAATGCTTGAGAGCTCTAAAATAAGAGCTCTAAACCATGCACTAATGACATGGAAGTGTGTGGGTCCAACCTGATGTGATGTTTTAGCTTGAAATTTTTTTTTTTTTGGACATGCCAACTCATTAGAGCTCTTTTAGAGCTCTACTTTTAGAGGTCTATAGCATTGTTGTTTTTTATTACACATTTTTTGGTAAAAAGATAAAAAGTTAACCCAAACATTCATCTTTTTTTTCTCAACTTTTAAGTTCAAAAAACAAAAAATACACTTATTTAGAACACCCCAAACAATCTTTAAAATATGTTTTCTTAAAAATGGGCAAGACAAATATTATTAATTTTCGTTAGATATAGCTAGAAAGAAGAAATTTTTGATAGGCCAAGACTGATACTATATTAATGACATTGGACCTACCTATCATGGGTTCAGTTGGCTTTTTACTTGATTGATTTTAAGGGCCTCGTGGCCCGCCCACTAAGCCGGTCCAGTTGGATTAATATTCTTTTTAAAATTTAAATCAAATTGGATTAAAATTTTAAAATCATTTAATTTTTAAATTGAGTGAATGATGAATTTGAGATCAGTTGGGCCTGTCCAGTTGAAAAAATTAATTTTAATTTTCATAAAGAAAAATATATATATTGTTTTATAGTAGCTTAAATTTAAATATTTTTTAAAACATCCAACTTTATTTTAGTGTGAGATTTTTCTATTATGTTATATATTCACGTAATTATTAGAAGAGTCAAACTTGTTTAATAACCTCCAAGTAAAAAAAATAAAACAAAACAAAAAACAAAAAAAAAATCCATATATATTGAATTATGCAAATTTGCAAATTTAAAATTCAGTTCAAAATCCAATCAGTTCAAAATCCAATTTGAGATAGTCAGATTAATTTTCATCATTTGGCAGATTGCAAATTTGTGATAAAATCAACCGGATGGGGATGTGGGATTCGATACTTCTAGTCAATAACTAATAAAGCTTCCCATATCTTTTTGAATCTCAAAAAAGATTATTAATAATTTATTCAATGTTATATTTACATAATCACTATGTATATATAATCATTATGTATATATTTTGGTCCTTTTTTTGTTCATTATCCTATCTAAAAAAAATATTATACATACATATTTAAACAAAAAAACTTTTTGAGAGAGGTGACCGCTCATATAAAATCTTTTATCAAATATTATTGTAATAAAAAATGCTAGATACGTAATAGTTAAACAAAAAATGTGACACAGATGTCTCACAAATGGTGGGTTTCACATCATGTGGGCTCATTCCTTACGAGACATGTGTTTCATTTTGTGTCTTGCTTTTATGCACATAAATTTATTGGATTACAATACATTTTCATCGTATTTTGCAATTTTTATCATTATAATAGAGTTGAAAATCATTAAATATAGGAACATAATTTTTGGCATCAGAATTCAAAAGAACTCTGTAATGCTTAATTATATTATTTCCAAGCACCTTGTATCATTATTATACATGACATTCTAAATCAATTACATAGTAAAAAAAATTATAATTAGATCATAATGACACGTTTCTTAAATATTGATGACAGTTTTGGGAACACTTTAAAATAGTTTAAAAAATGAAAAAATAAAAAAAAATAAACTCTTCTACTTATATTTATATAAATTTTTCATAAAAAAAATTTAAAAAATCTATCAAAATAATTATTTGCCAAAATAACCCTAAATATACAAAAAGTTGAGTTACGTGCTCTTTTGGGAAGTTGAAAAAAAAAATTATCTTTTTCTTTTTTTCAAACAACAATGTGGGATAACTCGAAAGTGAAGTAGTTTGAATGGTTCGAATGTGCCAAAATGACATCATTTTGTCACTTTTTTTTCCTTTTCTTTTTCCTTCCCCCACTCTTCTTCCTTCCCTTTCTCTTTTTTCCTTCCTATTCTTCATCTGTTCTTTCTAAATCCAAACTCGTAATCAAAATCATTTTTTTTTTCTTTTCTTTTTCCTTCCCCTTCTCTTCATCTTCTTCCTTCCCCCTCTCTTTTTCTTTCTCTTCTTCCTCTGTTCTTTTCTGAATCCAAACTCAAACTCAAAATCAAAATCAAAATCAAAATCAAAACCAAACCCAAAATCAAAATTGAAACCCAAAATCAAATCTCAAAATCAAAATCAACAGCCGAAGATCTAGATTCGACCTCTCCATCCATAGCGATGGATTGGGTTGTGGTGATTCATCAAAAATTAAAATCAAAACTCAAAATTAAAATCAAAATCAAAACCCAAAATCACAATCAAACTCAAAATCAAAATCAAGTCCCAAAATCAAAATCAACAGCCGAAGATCTAGCTTCGACCTCTTTGTCCATGGCTGTGGGTTGGGTTGTGGTGGTTCGAGTGGTTCGTGACCTGGTTTCTCTAGTCCCCCTCTCTCTTTTTTTTCTTCTCCTCTCTCTCCTTATCTCTTTCTCTCGCCTCTTTGTTTCTCTCTCTTTCTCCCAAACCAATTTCAAAGAGAAAAGAGAGGGGAAAGGAAGAAAGGGGGAAAAAATAGTGTCAAAATGATGTCGTTTTGGCACTACCAGGATTTGGGGCATTCAGGCATTCGAGCCCTCTCCAATTTCGAACTACTAGGCAATTTTCTTTTTCAAATAAGCAAACGATAGTTTCTTTGACTTATATATTTTCATTTGTGAAGCGATAAATAAGCTGAATGTATAATTACCGAAATATAGTCACTTTTTGAGAGTAAAATGGTAATTTCACAAATGTATATGAAGAAAATATAAAAATTTGATAATTTTCATTAGTGATGTAACACTATATTATAATACTTTTCAAAAAGAATAAAAAAAAAAAAAGAGGTTTTTTAAAAAAAAAGAGTCAAAAAGTAACCTAAAAAAAAAAGAAAAAAATATTTAATAATTGTGTTGCCCGACAATATATTAATGGCACTGTACCAATCACATGCGTACAATTGGCAGTCCACTTGCCCCAAAAAAAAGAAGAAATAAAATACTACATTACATTTGAGAAACATGGCCTTCCCCATTATAAAGATCGTTGTAATGAACCCATGAGAAAGAAGGAGATAGGAAAACCATGAAATCAATCAATCCACTCTCCATTTTCTTCATCATCTTTCCACTAATATTATTTTCTTCTGCACTTCCATGTTTTGCAGCTGATTTCTTCTACCTAGTCCTACAGGTATGTTATTCTATATATGCATTATATGGTATTGTTGAGAGTACATTAGAACAGTGAAGCAATGAGGTTTTTTTGGGAGACCAGATCCCTAGCCATGTCAAAAAACTGTCATTGCCAATGTGCTTTGTTTGGGTCACATTTACTTCACCGAATAGAAATTACTAAATTGCTATGTCATTAATTTTATTTTATTTTTTTAATTTTAATTTTTCTACTTTTGATGTAGTGGCCAGGGTCCTACTGTGGTGGGAAGCAAGGTTGTTGCTACCCAAAGACTGGGAAACCTGCAAAAGATTTCACCATTGCTGGACTATGGCCATGTAATTTGGATGCAACAATCCCAGAGTTCTACAATTCTCATGGTCATTTCAACTTAGCTAAGGTACTCGTTTTCTACTATTGAACTTGGATTAATTTTAAATCTCTAGTATTCTACGCTATGCAATGTGAAACAGGTAAAAAAAAAAAAATTATCCGGGAAGACACATTTTAAGTTTCTTTGCATTTGACCTAGGAAGTTGCAATGGTGCCAATTTTTCATGGTATTAGCAAAACTGATTCGATGCCAATAAAATTTTCACTATCGTTTGCTATAACGGCTACAATTTTTTCACAAACCCAGAGTCTATAATCTCAAATGTATAAACATCTTTAAGGTGCTCAGTTTGAGTTTTAAGTTCTTTTGCATGGTTCTTCCAATTTATACATTTATTTTGCCTATGGTCCTTAATTAGGCCTAGGCTATATATATAAATTTAATCATGGGTGGTGTAATGATTTTTATGGTACAACAGACCTCAAACCTAACCAAAAACTTGCAAACAAATTAATTGGCCATCCCTTGCCTGCCCAAGCAGCGACGGTGAGAATAAGCTATGGTCGCACGAATGGAAGAAATTCGGAACATGCTCAGGACTCAACCAACACGACTACTTTGAAGCAGCTCTTAGACTAAAGAAACAAGCGAACCTCCTCAAAATACTCACTAATGAAGGTGAGAATAGAGACTAATTAACACTATTTATAAGTCAATTTGCCAATTATCCTATTAAGGGTTGGTTTGGGAAGTGAGTTGGCTTTTTGGTTTTTTGGCTTTTTTGGCTATTTTACCTTGGGCTAAAAAGCTTGGTTTGGAAGGATTTTTTGGCTTTTTTGACTTTTTTTGTGAGAGAAGAGTGTAATGATTATGGATTGGATGTGATGTTTTATCTTTTGTGGCTAAAATAGCCTATTTTGTCTTTTGTAGTTATTTTAGCCCCAAACCATCTTCCCAAACGGACCCTAATCACATGCAAATGTTGTTGTTTTTTTTTTTTGGTTGCAGGAATACAGCCAAATGGGGCAACGTACGACGCGGCCACGGGTGTAGAAGAGGGCATAAGAAAGGCAGTTGGGTACATGCCAGGGTTATGGTGCAACGAGGACAAATCAGGGAAGCCTCAGCTCTACCAAGTCCGTCTTGTGTAGCAACATTGGAGCAACCAAGATCATTGACTGTCCAGGGATACCGATGAAAGCTAAATGCGCTCCACATATTAAGTTCCCTTCTTTCTAAATTATATCCACAATAATATTATTGACGACTTATGATTATATTTAAAAATTAAAAAAAAAAACATTTTATGATTATATTTACATCAACCATTTGGATAAAAATTTGAGGAGGGAAACAAAACTTAATTAGGATGAAAGAGGTGAAAAGTGTGGACAAAAATGAAAAATGAAAATTTCATATGCTTTAATATGAGAATATTGAAAATTACAAGTAAAAAATTGTGTACAATCCTGTGGTGGCACACTACTTTTTAGTTTCTCGCAAAATATATAAAAAAAAAAAAAGTAGCAATATGTTATATTACTTCTCAAATTTCTTTCTACTTTCACACATTATATTTTTGTTAATTAAATTCATATAAAGAAAAAAAATCACTTACATCTTTATTTCAATTTACTATCTAAATTTTTTGACATATTTTTACTTTACTCAAGGGAAATAATTTTTTCCAAACGTGCGGAATCAATCACAACATAAAACTGTAGCATAGAACAATTTTTATGTTGATAAGGTATACATGAATGAAAATCAATAATTAATCAACTGGATAGTATTTTTTAAAATTTTTTTTGGTCATAAATAAGATGTTTGTTGGTAAGACATGATGATGATGCATTAATTTTTTCCAAACGTGCGGAATCAATCACAACATAAAACTGTAGCATATAACAATTTTCATATTGATAAGGTATACATGAATGAAAATCAATAATTGATCAACTGGATGGTATTTTTTTAAAATTTTTTTGGTCATAAATAAGATTTTTATTGGTAAGAAATGATGATGATGCATTAATATCTATGGGCAGTATATATATATACCATCTAGCGTGGCAATCGGATGTGGCCTCAACACATGAGCAAATGAAATCAGGTCTTCTCCTTAATCTCTTTCTTTAATTCCTTACTTGTTAGGTTATTGGACTCACTTTTGTGTCCAATTTTGATAATCCGAATCGTTCATATTTTAAGATTTAATGAGTATATCATACTTATAAAAAAATCAAGTTGATCGGATATCAGAAAATATGTGTTCAAAAAACTGTTTATTAATTTTTTAAACAAATGATTTGTAGTTCGATGATTTGAACACATAATTTTTGATATCCAATCAATTTGATTTTTTACAGGTATGATATACTCAACAAATCTTAAAATGTGAACGGTTAAAATTATTGAAATTGAGCACAAAAGTGAGTCCAATAGCCCAACAAATAGGAAGTTAAGAAAAGAGATTAAGGAGAGGATCCAGATTCGAGCAAATGGGCCCAACAAAAAATTCTCACTCTTTTCACGTCTCTCTTCCAAGTGATTCTTTCTTCTTTCCTAGACATAACCACGTGCCACCACCATCACCGAGAACTACCACCGCCTCGTATCTTCACCTCTCTCCCAATGCCTTCTCTCCCTACTCTCTCTACCACCACCACCATTCACTACCACAAAGGAAGGCTGGCCCACTGCTGAATCATTCGGCGTCGTCTTCTGCCCTCTCTTGTCGTAGCCCCATCCCTAACAATCCACTCCTCATCTTTTAAACCTAGATCTAGTTTTAGACGTAAGATCTAAATCTAGTACATATAGTAAAAATGTAAATAAATAGGAACCACACCGTTTGCCCAATCAACCATTGTCTTTCAAAGACATTGAAGAGAGCATCAAAGGGAAGACACGAAAGATCAACAAACTACCTTTTGAGAAAAATTGAAGGTTGGCCTTGGTTTGGTTGTCTCTATAAGGGTATAAATCTGGCCCGGCCCGGCCCATGTCGGGCCTCGCAAGCTCCCGCCAAAATTCGGGCTGGGCCAGGCCAGTCCACGGGCCAAAAAATTAAGCCCAGCCCAAGCCCAAAGGTATTCGGGCCTTGGCGCGGGTCAGTGAGCCGGGCCTTGGGTCGACCCAATGGGCTTGGGCTTGGCCTCGGGCTTGGGCAGGTCTAACCTTTTTTTTTTTTCTACCAAAATTTTATTATTTTCCATTAAAAAATACACTAGGCTTTGGGCGGGCTGGATGGGCTGTGTTTTGGATCGGGCCCTAAGTGGGCCTTAAACGAGCCAATGGACTAGGCTTATGGGCCAGGCCAGGCTTCAAAACAATGGCCCAGGCCCAGGCCATAGCCCAGGGGCTCGGGCGGGGCTTAGGTCTAAGCCCAAGCGGGCCTAAACGGCCTTCGGGCCGATCTCGAGCTACGGGCCATTTTTACACACCTATGCCTCTACAAGGTATCGACGAGTTTTTCTGCTTTGGCATTAAGAAAGAAGGAAGTGATAAATTGATGAGTTGTCATATTTTTATTGTTTTATTATTATTTTACATCATCTGAAAATTTTGATTTTAAATCGTTGGCGGTGGATAATGACGAAGAGGAGGATGTGGTGTTGGTGACAACTAATGTCTGGTTTTCGTTGGTGGTAGTGGGAAATCAAGGGGTGGTTTGGGATGATTTAAATAAGAATATATGTGAGTCGATTTCTGACCACACTGCCAAACAGATACTCAACTGGAGAACACTAACAGAATAGATTAAGCTCGAACGACCTGTCATAGAAAGAAGAGATTCTGGCGGTAGTTCATCCACCCGGGGGTACTCCGATGATCAAGTCAGTTATCTCTCAAAGATAGCAAAAGTGCTTAACTCACTATTCAGAATACAAAAAGCGTACCTTAGACCCATGAGGGTACCTCCCTTTTGTAGCCAACACAAACCTAGTCCCAATAGAAGCCTAGCTTCAATGGGCTTTGGATTACTGCTAATCTTGGACTCCCAGTAGGATTGGGATAAACTCTCTAAGAGTCTTATCTTTATCCAAACTGAAGTCTTCTCTCATTCTAGGACTCTTGTCCCTTATCCGCCTATCCCGGATTCCGGTATCTTCGTAGATAACCTCAGCCTGGCTGAGATTACCTCGGCATCATGACCAGGACACGTGGCACCTCAGCTAACACTTCGGTGCCACCTCGGCCACATGTTGTCACTCAAAAATTATGTCCCCACAACTGTCCCCTAGATTCTATTACCTCGGCATCCTGAGGTAATGGAACCTATATCATTTAACCATATATCATGTCGGCTAAGCTAACTCCATTATTTATTGCCGAAGTCAAGACTCGTCGGCTTAATATGACCAGGACCTATAGTCTGTTTCCGTCAATGCTTTAGAACCAATAACCAAGTTTACTTAAGTTTCTCAGCCGATATCGTCCTCCTAGCCGAGGTCCTGCTTCATTAAATCAAGAACTCCAAGAGTTTCTTTACGCGTATGAGTTGTTACGCACAGCAACCCAACCGTTTTAGCCATGCGTCTTTCCCTCACTGGATCGTACTTGACACGCGCTTTTAAGTCGCTTTGCGTCTGCATGCGCCATCTGACAAGCACGTCGCCCTAGGCACATTGATTGTAATTTTGCCGCCATTTTGCGGTTTTGATCAAAACCACTTCTCTCTCTCTGTCTTTTCACTTTTGCATCTTCAACTTCGTGCTAACTCTCTCTTTCTCTACTCGCCCAAATTCGCCATTGTTTTCAAGCTCTCAAGCTCTACAACCACTTCCATTCTTTCCTTCCAGCGAAGCCTTTGCTGATCCTTTCCGGTTGCTGCTATCGTCTGACTCCGGCGTACTCAACACCAGCTTCATTCTCTTCGGTGAGTCATTTATGTCCTCTTCGTTTCAATTTCTTGTTGTACTTCAAAGAACTCTGCTGTTTTTGCAAACTTGCTCATGTCTTTGATCGTTTAATTTGTATCTCGATTTCCACCATGTATTGAGGATATTTTCTTCATGATTATGTTTTTGCCCAATCCATTCTTGAGTATATACACACTGCTTACATATTTGTTGATTTTTGCCATTGTTCTTGGCCTTACACACTTGCACAAACTTTATCACTATTCTTGATTCTAAATCATTGTTCTTTGTTTCTGTTTTCTGTGTCTTTCCAGATTCTTGCCTTTGATCTTTATTTGCCTAGACTTAGGTTTGGGACTTGTCGTAGAACTCACAAATCTTAGGGAAAACTGAAACGAATTCCCCTTAGATCCTCACAAATTCTTACCCCATCACACATTTAGGTTTTAGCCGAGGTCTCTTAAACCCCTACAAAACACTTTTTTTTCTGAAATCCAATACCTTCATCCCAAGTCGACGTCATGGGTATGTGGAGGTATAGGGTAGACACCCCAACTAAGTTAGAATATTTTAGGCAGGAGTTTTGTATCCCAGCCGACGTCCATCTGAGGTTGGCTGGGGAGGATGACTCTATCATGCCCACAGTCGACTCCATACCCTTCCTAGTTGTAGCTTTCATAGAGTGTGGATTCAGGCTTCCACTTGACATCTTTTTTCTGAGAAGTCCTCCACTATTATAAACTCAACCCAATGCAATTAGCCATTAACTCTTATAGAGTCATTAATGGTATCATAGCCTTAGCTAGCCAAGAAAACGCTAGGGTAACTTTAGCCGACATCCAATACTGCTACACCATGTGTGGCCTCAAGTTAGAAAAAAGGCTATATCTACTACCTCAAACCGAGGTCCATAGAATACAAACTTGTTGCCGACTTCCCAGACTCCAACAAGGGAGCCGGGGACGATTACTTCATTGTCTCGGGCAACTAGGAGTTTGTTCCAGAGGAGGACCTTCACCTCTACCCTCTTAGCCGAACAGTATTCATAGAGGGTAATGGTAAGAGCCAAGTGTTACATTTACTTGTTTTTTAAGTCTTCAATACTCTATTCTTTCTATATGTTCTAACATCTGTTTTTTTGCAGTTCTTCCACAGCCGCCAAAAGACTTCTGTAAGTCCTTCTTCCCTAGCAAGGACTTGAAGAAGCTGTTGGATCTGCCAGTTCAAAGGCGGAGAGCTCCCTTACTGCTCAACTACATCCCAACCTACAAATCTGTTTTGCTCGACGTCCCGAAGAAGAAGAGCAAGCCTCCTCTTTCCGCCACAACTCCACTAACAACTTTATCACCTCGGCCAGATCAGGGATCAACTTTCGATCTAGCTGAGCAACCATCAATCTCGGATCCATATTTGATCCCTCCGTCTCAACACAAATGCCGACGCTGAACTGCAATCGTTGCCGAGATGCGTCGCAAGAAAGCAGTTGCAGACGATCTTCTGGCCAATATCCCTGACACTGTCAACGCACAAGCAGCACTATCCTAGCCTCAGCCAAAGCCGAAACCAAAAAGGTTGAAGAAAGCCCAACCCAAAGCAACGGTGACTCAGATCGAGGCTGAGGACACCTTGCCGATCACCAAAATAGTTGAGGTGGAAAAAAGTGCCTCCGCCGCCGAAAAAAGGCCCGCCGAGGCCGCACCCTCCGAATCAACCAGATCAAAGAGACCGAGGTCTGAATCGGCAATAACCTTGGGCTCTATGAAATCTAATGTCCCCTGGGCTCCCTCCATTACAATCGAGGACAAGCCGGTTAGAGCTAGCGACAGCGCCGATGATATTGAAGTCGGCGTTGCCCTCCCTACAGTGCTGCTCCTCCTCCAAGATCTCAATCACAATGCCGAGATGAGTGAGTATGAGAACTTCGCTCTAATGTTGCAGCACTTCGTGCAAGTAAGCCCCTAAAACTTGGTGCTTTACATTCTCTATTTTTCTGTACTTAGAAATTTTTTCTAACTTTTTGTCTTGTCCATTTCTTTTAGATGATCCAGCATGGCCACTCCTTCGCAATGCAAGCCTTCAACATTAAGAATGAGTTGGCAAATAAAACCAAGGAGGCTGCTATCTTGCAAAGGGCCCTTAACAAGGCTGAGGGCAAACTGAAGGCCTTGACAGATCAGGCCGAGGCAGCCAAAAAAGCCCGGGACGAGACCGAGGAAAAGGCAGATTGTGACAACCCTCACCCCTGATTAGTGCTAATCTATGATTAAGCATGATAAGTAACTATTTAAGCTGAAATTCTGAACTGATTGTATGAGTGTGTTGCATTAATTGCATTTCTATCTGTTTGTCATTAAATGATCTGTTCATGTTTTAATTTCGAACTGCAAATTGAAGGCCTTATCGGCGGCCGAATCAGAAATTAATTAGTGTTATGTGTTAATTAGGATTTATGTGATTTTATGGTAGATTTAATTGAAATTTGATTTGGAATGATTAAATTAGATTAAATAATGTTAAATTACATTAGTTCAAGTAAATTACATGTTTGCCATTAGTGGTTAATGCTAGGCCATGTAATGATTCATATGTTTGGCACTATCATTTCATCATCTCCCCATTTCCTAGCCAAAACTGAGAGTATATAGCGATCTCGGTTTTCCTTTTCTGTAATTGTTGTATTCCGGACTTTGTTCCGTGGAGTTGGTAGTTGTATATCTTGTTGTCATCCTTTAATTCCATTTGATTGAGTTTTAGGATGTGTTGGGGTGTGTTTCGAACAGGTAGTTGAGTTTTGGCCTCGAGTGTTGTTGCCCAGAGTTTTGGTTGTTACGCTCGAGCGGGTCATTCTGCGCTCGAGCGGAGTTTGCTTTTTGGTTGTACGCTCGAGCGGGTATTCTTGCGCTCAAGCGGAGTTTACACACTCCCAGTATTTCGTGCCTCTACAAAACTTCTGCAGGTGTGTTTTTTACGCTCGAGCGGGTTGCGCTCGAGCGTCCCTTTTGGCGCTCGAGCGGGTGGTGTTTTGTCTGTGAAAGTTCTAGGAGGGGGGAATCTACGCTCGAGCGGACTGGTTTTCGCGCTCGAGCGGATGTGCTTTATCTCTGTGTCTTGGCGCTCGAGTGGGCCTTCTTGCGCTCGAGCGGACCATGTTTTTGTTCTTGACACTCAAGTATTGTGTTTGCCGCTCGAGCGGACCTGTCGTATATCAGATAGCAGTTGGGCATTTGAATCACTTTTCACTTTCTTCTCTCCCTCTAACTTTCCCAAAATCGATTTTGAGAGCTTCTCTCTCTAGAAACTCCCTTCTCTCTAGGGTTTGATCTAGTTAGAGTGTTCTCCTTTCCTTCGGCCTTTGTAAAAGTGTGTTGATGGTCGAGGGCGTCGTTTTGATCCGAAAAGTTTGGAGTTTGGAGCACTTGGTTTTGGTCTCTTCTCCGTTTGAGCTCAAACTTCGAGGTAGGGATATCTTACTCCTCTTTATGAGCTTTGTCTTTAAATTTTAGTCTTTTGATATGTTGGGGGTTGTTGTGAAATTTTGAGAAAGTTTGGGTCTTTGTGTAATTTTACAAAAGATGGGGTTTTATTTATAATAAACCTATATGCATGATTGGCATAGAGAAATGAGATAGATGATGGATTATGGAAGAAAATTGAACCTTAGGGTTGTTGTGTAACTTATGGGAAAAATGCCCTAATTACATAGTTTAATTAATTTGGAGAAATGAAGAATTGAATTGAGAATGTAGGAATTGGGAATGTGTGGGATTAAAGGGTGTAGTTGGATTATTATCACTCACCTAATTGAAATGTTGATATTTTATCCATTGGTGCATTTATTTTCTGTTTAGAAATAACTGCTTTGGGCTATCGGTGGAGGATAGTCTTGATTGTTGTAGACAATGCATGATGATTAGGCAAAAAAAAACTAATCGATTGAGTATGCTATCGAATATAGCGGTTGGAATAATACATTAACTTTATGTATTGATTGATTGTATATGATTTACGTTTATATACATGTGTTGTGTGGGAGGAGATAGGGGATGTACTATACGGTTTAGGGGAAGATGGGGGATGGACCTCTAAACCGGATTTTGTGTGACATTGATACAGCACTACAATGTGTATCAAGTGTTGATTATGGAAGTGTTCGAATTGATTTGATATAGCACTAAAATGTATATCGTTATCAATGTGAAGTATAGAGTGACTCTATGTTATGTTGATACAGCACCGAAATGTGTATCTTTCGTAAAGTGTGGAAATGGTTTATGTGTTATCGATACAGCATTTAAATGTGTATCCATCATGAATTTCGAAAGGGTTTTAAAGAATGAGTCTTAATCTCATTAAGTTATTTGGCCAGGTGTTGAGCCTTGTTTTCAAACTCAAAGTTGAAAAAGAAATGGGAATGAAATGTAACATGGACTTAATGTCATGAAACCGGAATGTGATATAAGTGGATATATCTGTGTTGACCATCTATCAACTGCTAATCTTTTAGTCATTGTTCATAGCTGGTTTAGTATATTCTACTGGGCTGTGGCTCACCCTTTATGGGACATCATTTTCAGGTACAGGTAGCATGCCACCTCCAAGGACATAGCTTGGGAGCTAGAGGCAGACAGACTTTTGTCGTTTTGTTATTTTTGGATGTATTACATGTAAATTCAAGCCAAGGGCTTAATTAATGTATTTGAGTTAGTACTCTCTTTTTGTAACCAAGTGTTAACTTGGAAAGCTGTAAGCCCGTAGGGCATTTGCTTTTGTTGTTAACATGTAATACTTATTGTAATGAACTACTCTGATGAATAAAAGAATTTATCTTTTATATCAATGCATGTCTAAATTGTTGGGTTTAATGTTATTATTTTGAGGGCGTTACAACTTGGTATCAGAGCTTACCGGGTTCGAATACTTGGGTACGTGGGGTGGGAAGTGATTAGTATCACAATGGGTTTGTCTCGCTTGTTAGAGACTTATGTGTAATGTTATGTGCTTATGTGATAACATGTTTATGTGACTATTTGGGTATGGGATTTAGTTTCTAGGATGTTGATTGGATCCTTGGGTTTCTGTGAGTCTTGTTGGAAAAGCACTTGATCAATGTGTGTTTAACTGGAACTCTAGTAACGCCTCGGGACTATCATTATCCGGAAATGAAATTCGTAAGTGCTTATGTGTTTATGTGCTTACGTGGAGTGAATTACAGTTGTCCATGCATTAGGACGTGAGTGTTATAGCTTCGGCACATTTGTGAATGTGCTAACGTTTCTGTTACCTTTATTAGGATGTCAGGACGAGGACGAGGTGGTAGGCGAGGTAGGCCTAGGAGGCAGGAGATGCCTTTACCGGATGATATTCCGGCACAGCAGGAGGGGGTTGGCCAGGCCAATGTGGCCGAGCCAGCAGGTCAGGAGGCTATGGGCGCTTTAGCCCGAGGGATAGCCGATGCTTTGAGGGAGTCTATGGGTATTCTCAGAGCTGAGAATCTAGTTCAGGCTCCAGTGCAGGTCCAGGTTGTTGAGGCAGGGCCTTCCTTCTTGAAGAGGGAGTTCTTCGGTCTAATCCGGATGAGTTTGTTGGGGATCCGAAAGAGCCACTTAAGGCGGACGAGTGGCTGGAGCAGATAAGTAAGACGTTCAAGATGCTTGGCATCAAGGACGGAGCATTGAAAGTGACCTTGGCATCTTTCCAGCTGAAAGGGGATGCGGGTCAGTGGTGGAAATTCGTGAAGGGTCGTTTGGATGGCACTTGGGAGGCTTTTGTGGGTGCTTTCCAGGAGAAATTCTTATCTCCAGTAGTCAGGGAGAAGCTGAGAGACCAGTTCTGCCAGCTTTGCAGTTCAGTTCTTCAGTGGCCGAGTATGAGGCTGCTTTTACTAGCTTGTCCAGGTTCGCACCTGAACTTATGGCGTCCGAGGAACGCCGCTGTATCGAGTTTGAGAAGAGGTTGAGGCGGGACCTCAAGATAAGAGTTGGGGGGTCTATGATCCGAGACTATGGACGCTTGGTTGATGCTGCAGCCCATATAGAGATCATGATGCAGGAGGAAGAGGGGCAGAGAGGCTCTAAGAGGAGCCAGGATGGTCAGGGTGATGGCAGGAGACAGAGGGGTGCTAACCCTCAGCAGTCTCAGGGTGGTGTTGCTAGATCGACCTTCCAGTGCCGAGTGCAGGCTCGGGGAGAGGCAATCAAGGGGATTTCACATGTTACAAGTGTGGTCAGCTGGGCCACAAGGCTTCGGTTTGCCACAGAGGGGAGGAGGTCAGCGAGCTGCTTCTTCTTCGGCTAGACCGCAGAGCCAGAGTCAGGGCAGGGGTCAGCCATTGTCTTTTATCAGTGTGGTCAGGCGGGGCACCTGAAGAGGTTTTGCCCGCAGTTGAGTGGCACATCTGGTGCATCTGGGCAGAGGTAGAGTCTTCAGCCAGCTCAGTCAGTGCAGGCCTCGAGGGCCAATCAGGGAGCTTCATCGTCCCAGTCTGTGCAGCAGTCGTATGCTCCGAGGGGTGAGCAGGTGGATCAGGGGCCTACGGGCGCGTGTATGCTGTTACCGCGCAGGATTTGTACCGGTTCCATCAGTTGTGAGAGGTACCTTCTGTTTTGCAACTCGGTTGCTAGTGTATTGATTGATACGGGTGCGTCTCATTCATTTGTATCTGCTGCATTTGCATCTGTTTTGGAATTGGAGTTGGCACAATTAGCATCTCCTATATGTGTTGTATCACCTGTTGGGGGTGAATTGATTTTGAAGCACGGATGTAGAGGGTGTTGTGATATAGAGGTCGCCGATCATCGGCTTCCGTTCCCTTTTGTAGTTATGCCCATGAAGGGTTCTGATGTTATTTTGGGTATGGACTGGCTATCGTCATACCGGGCTGTTATCGATTGCTACCGCCAGAGGGTCACAGTATGTACCTTGAGCGGGGAGGGGAGTGTTTTCATTTCTTGGGGGATCGGGTTGGTAGTGTGTTGGCCGCGGTGTATGATCCGCGAGGGCGGAGTGAGCTTAGTGGTCTCTTGCTAGCCTTTTGAGTGAGTGTGAGTGATAAGACCCAGATTGTGTTACGAGAGTGGTTTGTGAGTATTCGGATGTTTTTTCCGAGGATCTCGTTGGTTTGCCACCTCACCGTGAGATTGAGTTCTCTTTGACTTAGTGCCCGGCACGGCGCCGATTTCTATGGCACCTTACCGTTTTGTCCCAGCCGAGTTGAGTGAGTTGAAGATTCAGCTCCAGGAGTTGCTGGATAAGGGCTTTGTTCGCCCTAGTGTTTCGCCGTGGGAAGCACCGGCCCTTTTTGCTAAAAAGAAAGATGGTGCCTTGAGACTTTGTATCGACTACCGGAAGTTGAATCGGGCTACGGTCAAGAATAAGTACCCTATGCCCCGTATAGATGATCTGTTTGACCAGTTGAAGGGTTCCCGTTGTTTCTCTAAGATAGACTTGAGATCGGGTTACCACCAGTTGAGGGTCAGGGAGGAGGATATTCGAAGATGGCATTCTGTACGCGGTATAGCCATTATGAGTTTCTGGTGATGCCATTTGGGCTCACCAATGCACCGGCAGTCTTTATGGATTTGATGAACCGGATCTTCGGGAATTCTTAGATCGTTTGTAGTCGTTTTCGTGGACGACATTCTTTCTATTCGCCTTCGGAGGAGGAGCACGAGGAACACTTGAAGTGGTGCTTGAGTTATTTGAGCCCATAGGCTGTATGCCAAGTTGGGAAGTGCTGAAGTCAAGTTGGCAGTGTTTTGAGGAGAAGTCAAGTTCTTAGGCATGTATGTAGGATCCGGGGAAGGGTGTGTTGTCTGATGACATCAAGATTGAGGCAGTGCAAGATTGGGCACAGCCTAAGAGTGTTTTTGAGATCCGCAGTTTTCTGGGATTAGCTGGGTATTACCGCCGGTTTGTGAAAGATTTCTCCAGGCTGGCTTCGCCGTTGACTAGGTTGACGCGAAAAGGGATCAAGTTTATATGGAGTGAGACTTGTGAAAAGTCGTTCCAAGAGTTGAAGGTTAGGTTGACCACCGCTCCAGTCTTGATTATTCCGGAGAGAGGGTTGGGTTATGCGGTTTATTGTGATGCCTCACGAGAGGGTTTGGGTTGTGTGTTGATGCAAGAGGGGAAAGTGGTTGCCTATGGCTCACGTCAGTTGAAAATTCACGAGAAGAATTACCCTACGCATGACCTAGAGTTAGCAGCAGTAGTGATCTTTGCCTTGAAGATGTGGAGGCATTACCTGTATGGTGAGAAGTTCGAGGTGTTCTCGGACCATAAGAGTTTGAAGTATCTGTTTACACAGAAAGACTTGAATCTGAGGCAAAGAAGGTGGATGGAGTTCATCGAGGACTAGGATTTTGAGTTGCACTATCACCCGGGAAAGGCCAATGTTGTGGCCGATGCCCTTAGTAGGAAATCCATTAGTGATGTAGCTTGTATAGCCATCAGGAATGGGAGATGTTGGGGGCACTTGGCGAGTTTGATTTGCTTTTGGGCGAATCTGTTGAGGCTGCGGCCTTGTTTTCTGTTACTGCGCCAGCCTACACTTGTGACTCGAGTGTTAGAGGCCAGAGAGGTGACCCTGAGGTAGAATCCCTCCGAGAGAAGATCTCCAGTGGGAAGGTTGAGAAGGGTTTGACGGTGTATCCCGACCAGAACGTGAGATACCGAGACCGTTTGTTTGTGTCGGAGTCTTGCCGAGAGGAAGTACTCCGAGAGTTTCATCATTCACGCCTTGCGATGCATCCGGGAGGCACTAAGATGTATCGGGATTTGGGTCGCCAATTTTGGTGGCGGGGAATGAAGAGAGATGTGGCGGTTTTCGTTTCTAAGTGCCTTACTTGTTAGGAAGTGAAGGCCGAGCATCAGAGGCCAGCGGGTTTGTTGCAACCCTTGCCTATTGCCGAGTGGAAGTGGGAGTATGTCACTATGGATTTCGTTGTAGGTCTTCCGAGGACTCAGCGGGGTAGTGATGCTATTTGGGTGGTTGTAGACCGGTTGACTAAGTCGGCGCACTTCATCCCTATACGCGTGAGAGATTCGGTAGATCATCTTGCCGACTTGTATATTCGGGACATAGTGAGATTGCACGGGGTCCCAGTGACGATTGTCTTAGATAGAGATCCTTGTTTTACTGCCAGGTTGTGGCAGAGTTTGCAGAGTGCCTTGGGTACTAAGTTGACCTTTAGTACAGCTTATCATCCTCAGACTGACGGGCAGTCCAAGCGTACTATTCAGATCCTTGAGGATATGCTTCAGGGTTGTGTCCTTGACTTTAGTGGGACGTGGGAGAAGCACTTGCCCTTGGTGGAGTTTGCCTACAACAACAGCTTTCAGTCTAGTATCGGTATGGCACCGTTTGAGGCCTTGTATGGCCGACCGTGTAGGTCCTCCAGTTTGTTGGGCCGAGGTGGGTGATGCACCTTTGTTGGGCCTGGAGTTAGTGAGGGAAACAATGGAGAAAGTTGAGCTTATCCGTAGGAGGCTTATTACAGGCCAGAGTCGCCAAAAGAGTTATGCCGACTGTAGGAGGAGGCCTTTGGCATTTGAAACGGGTGATCATATTTCTCGAAAATATCACCGAGGCGAGGTTTGATAAGGTTTGGGAAGAGTGGGAAGTTAGCCCATCGGTTTATCAGTCCCTTTGAGATCCTTGAGAGGATTGGGGAGGTTGCTTATCGTTTGGCTTTGCCACCACAGTTGTCCGGGGTGCATGACGTATTTCATGTTAGTATGCTTCGGAAGTACGAGCCGGATCCATCGCACGTGTTGGATTGGAGCGACTTAGAAATAGATGAGGATGCCTTGTATGAGGAGAGACCGGTTCGGGTCTTGGATAGGCGGGATCAAGTCTTGCGAGGCAAGACCATTCCCTTAGTAAAAGTCTTGTGGAAACATCACGGGTGGAGGAAGCCACTTGGGAACGTGAGTTGGAGGTCCGAGAGAAATACGGATCTATTTGTGATGTTTGAGCATGTGTATTGTATATTTTGTTGTACTATTGAACTTAAGAGTATTGAATATATCTTAGGTTGTAAAACATGGTTTATGTTTTGGTTTAATGGAAGTGTTTTGAAACTTGCCTCACAATGAAAGTTTGATATAACATTGTATATGTTGAGTATTGTAGAATTGGAAATGTATCATGAACATTAGTTATGATATGAAATTGTTGGAATTGGAAAGGGAATGCATGTTGAAATATATATGTTGTAAATTGCCTCTTGAAAAGAGATGAGATGACCAGTAATGGGTCGAATTGTTAAAATTCGCATTTGTAATAATGTTGGGAATTGAGAAAATCTTGTTTTTGAAAAACTTGTATTTAATTTCGGAGACAAAATTCTTTAAGGGGGGAGGTTATAGCAATCCCGGTTTTCCTTTTCTGTAATTGTTGTATTCCGGACTTTGGTTTCGTGGAGTTGGTAGTTGTATATCTTGTTGTCATCCTTTAATTCCATTTGATTGAGTTTTAGGATGTGTTGGGCGTGTTTCGAATAGGTAATTGAGTTTTGGCCTCGAGTGTTATTGCCCAGAGTTTTGGTGTTACGCTCGAGCGGGTCATTCTGCGCTCGAGCGGAGTTTGCTTTTTGGTTGTACGCTCAAGCGGGTATTCTTGCGCTCAAAACCGGATTTTGTGTGACATTAATACAGCACTACAATGTGTATCAAGTGTTGATTATGGAAGTGTTCGAATTGATTTGATATAGCACTAAAATGTATATCGTTATCAATTGTGAAGTATAGAACTGACTCTATGTTATGTTGATAGAGCACCGAAATGTGTATCTTTCGTAAAGTGTGGAAATGGTTTATGTGTTATCGATACAGCATTAAAATGTGTACCCTTCATGAATTTCGAAAGGGTTTTAAAGAATGAGTCTTAATCTCATTAAGTTATTTGGCCAGGTGTTGAGCCTTGTTTTCAAACTCAAAGTTGAAAAAGAAATGGGAAATGGAATGTAACATGGACTTAATGTCATGAAACCGGAATGTGATATAAGTGGATATATCTGTGTTGACCATCTATCAACTGCTAATCTTTTAGTCATTGTTCATAGCTGGTTTAGTATATTTCTACTAGGCTGTGGCTCACCCTTTATGGGACATCATTTTCAGGAACAGGTAGCATGCTACCTCCAAGGACATAGCTTGGGAGGCTAGAGGCGGACAGACTTTTGTCGTTTTGTTATCTTTTGGATGTATTACACGTAAATTCAAGCCAAGGGCTTAATGTGTATTTGAGTTAGTACTCTCCTTTTTGTAACCAAGTGTTAACTTGGAAAGCTGTAAGCCCGTAGGGCGTTTGCTTTTGTTGTTAACATGTAATACTCATTGTAATGAACTACTCTGATGAATAGAAGAATATTTATCTTTTATATCAATGCTTGTCTAAATTGTTGGGTTTTAATGTTATTATTTTGAGGGCGTTACAGAGAGAGAGAGGGAGAGTAGGAGAAAAACTTGAGTTCATCAAAATTGGCTTGGAGAATTAGGAGAATTGAAGGTAATTTGCATATTTGAGCTTCCACATTTTGAATTCAAGGCATAAGGTAGAGAATCCATCTTCTTAATTGTGAATTTAAGTTGTTCTTGCATGATTCATGGGAAAAGTAGTGATCTAAGTCAAGAATTGGTTTAAAGTGTTGAATTAAGAGTCCATTCATGCATGCATGTACATATTCTTGGATTTTGAGGTTGTTCTTCGTGAATTTCCACATGCATGTCTACATTTTGGTTGTAGTCCATGAATTCATCATGATTTTGAGCTCAATCTTACATTTGGTCATGTTTTAGAGCATTGGAATTCATGTGAACTCTTGCATGTTAAGTTCTTGCATTATTCATGAAAGTTTCTTTGGAATTGTGTTCAATTGGCTTACCTTTGGGCTTGATTTTACAAAATTAATCTTCAAAATATGTTGTTGTGTGAGCTTTCAAGTGTTTTTTAGAAAATAGGCCCAAAAGGTTGAGTTTTGATGTGTTGAATGCTTGGTATGAGCTTTGGAGGCAAATCTGGAAAACCCAGATTTTGCCTTCCACGCTCGAGCGAACACCTTTGTGTTTAGAGTTCTGCTCGAGCGACGGAATGCTGGTTCGAGCGTAGATTACAAGCTCTCAGGTTTTCTGCGTGTGCAAATGCACGCTCGAGCGAAGAAACCTACGCTCGAGCGAGGACTGTGTCTCATGCTCGAGCGAGCATCGAGCGAGCGTCGAGCGGAGATTTTCAACATCCAGCACTTTTTGCATTTTTACAGACCGCTCGAGCGAGGAAGTTCACGCTCGAGCGACCCCTCTATTTTGGAAAGCTCGCTCGAGCGTAGAAAGCCACGCTCGAGCGAGACCCCTATTTCAGCAAAATTTTTGAAAAGTGCATCTTTCCATCCTCATTCCATCCTAGGCATTCCTAGGTCAAATTTAAAGCATCTTAATGAGGATATTGATATAGAACCACACCAAGTCAAGATAGGGGCTAAGTTGTTATCCTGAACGTGTAACTTAGTGTGTGTTCATTCTGCAACTGTAGGGTTGACATCTGAGGACGCTCGTTAGCTTGTCTATAGCCCAGTGCTCTGTGAGTAACAATGTTGTAAAGATATGTTCAATTATGAGTATTTTCTGAATGATCAACTGTTCTGCTTACTGAAACGTTATTGTTTAATGAATGAATGTTTGTCCTATTTGTAAACTGTATTCGTGGCATCCATAGCAATTTACAGCTACTGTACTGTTACTGCTACTGTCACAGAGATCTCTGTCGGTTCCCATGTTTGAAACTACTACTGTTTACTGTTATGATGGCCATCAACTGACTGTCCGGTCTGTTAAGACCTACTGTACTGTTTTGCTATGGGATGTACCACATGTGACTACTATGGTCCTAAATGACTGTTTTACTGATGCAATTGACTGTTTAATTACTGAAAGGACATTCATTCTTAACCTCTTTACATTGCTGTTATTCACTGGGTTTTAGCTCACTGTTTATATATATATGTAGGTGTCCAGGCACCGGACCGGAGCTAGGAGCGTCGGGTTAGCTCTTGTTTTGTCAAAGCCAACCATTCACTACAAGAAAATGCATTTTTGCCGACTATTTTTAGCTACCAAAAACAATTTAGTCACCAAAAGTCACGGAATTGGCTACCAAAAATAATATTAGTTGGCAAAAGTCAACTTTTTAGCTACTAATTTTTTTTAGTAGGGGAATGTTGATTATTGGCGACTAAAAAAAATTTAGTAGCTAAAAATATTACAATTGGCGACTACAAAATTTTTTAGTAGCTAAACATATCACAATTGGCGACTAAATAGTTTGGTAGGCGAATGAAAATAAAAAAATTATTTTTGATCTTTGGTGACCAAAATTTTGGTCGCCAAAAACCTATTTTCACCGACTAAATTACTTTTTTGTCGCCAAAGACCTACTTTTGGCTACTAAATATTTTGGTAGCCGAATGAAAATAAAAAAATTATTTTTGATCTTTGGCGACCAAAACTTTGGTCGCCAAAACATATTTTCACCGACTAAATTATTTTTTAGTCGCCAAAGACCTACTTTTGGCTACTAAATTGTTTGGTAGCCGAATGGAAATAAAAAAATTATTTTTGATCTTTGGCGACCAAAATTTTGGTCGCCAAAAACCTATTTTCACCAACTAAATTACTTTTTAGTCGCCAAAGACCTACTTTTAGCTACTAAATATTTTGATAGCCGATTGTTTAATAATGGTAAAGTGTTCTTTTAGGTAATGGTAATTTCTGTAGGGTTGTAATGAAAAATTAATATTATTAAAATGTAATATTATTAAAATGTAATGGATATTTTTAAAATGTAATAATTTATCATTTAAATAAATTTTTCAATATTATTACCAGTAAAATGTAATGAAAAATTAAGAATAAATCAAAATTTACAATTAAAAGACAAAATATCCCAATTATTTATCATTTTAATAAATTTTTCAATATTATTACCAGTACTAATGAAATAATCATTTCACAGACACAAAAGTTTTAGATATATTTAAACGAGGACAAAAGTTTTAGATATATTTTTTTTAAATTTGACCTTCTTTTTTCTTTTAATTTTCTTTCTTTCTTTTCTTTCTTATTATATATATATATATATATATATATATATAATATAAGAAATAAATATAAGAATATAAAATTTTAAAATATATTATTATATTTTTCAGTACAAAAAATATTAGGACAAATATTTAAGATAATTTAATTTTTTTAATTTATAATTTTATTACTTATATTTTTATTTAAATATAATTTTAATATATTTGATACTTTTATTTAAATTTTTTTTAAAGTTGTTATTTAAATTGGCGACTAAAAAATTGTTTAGTCGCTGTATAGTTAGTTTTAGCTACGAAAATTATTTAGTCGGTATTTAATTTACTTTTAGCGACTAAATTTTAGTCGGCAATTATAATTAAAAATTTTAAAAATTAGACTTCAGATTTTGGGGGGCAAAATTAATTAGCTACTAAATATTTCGTCGGAGAAAAGCCGACTAAAAAAGTTAGTCGGGAAAGAAAATAACTAGGTTTAAGAAATACACTCCCACACGCTCTAACTCTCTCATACATCTCTGTCTGCCTCTGCTCTCCTCCGGCTCTTTCTCTCTCTCTCTCTCTCGCTTTTGTCTCCATCGTTAACGGAGCATCACCGCCATCGCACACGAGCACCACCTTTAATCCACCATTGGAGCATCACCGCCATCGCACAGGTATGTCCTCTCTATTCCCCTAATTTCAGCCTCTAGGGTTTTCTTCTTCCTGTTGCATACCTTCACCCAAACCCAACCCCAAATCGACCCATGTTAAGGTTAAGGCATCTGTTCGTTCATTGTCCTTGGATATGGAGGATATGGGTTTAATTACTAGAATGGTGGAATGTTCACTGGGTTACACCATAATCTTTTTCAAATTTGTGACACTGGGGGTTTGGGTTTAAATTTGGGAAGCTGGAAAAGAAGATGTGGAGGCCATGGTTTGGTCAATTTGGAAGGCTCATTAGGTATGTTTGTTTTTTTTCTAACTACTGCTCTTGCTTGTTTGTTTTTCTCTACCTACTGCTCTTACTTGGCCTGTTTCGTCCATGCTTGTATTTGTTGTTGTCTTCTGACCTTTTTGCTCACCATGTGTTTGACAAAATGTTCAAATGAAACTGGACAATGCTCATGTGTTTGGCATCTGTTTATGAGGTTTGGTAGTGCCCAGATTGAAGTGTTTAAACCTGGGGGGGGGGGGGGGGGGGGTGTTTAAAATCTATTTTTACAAAATATCAGCCCAACAATCTGATTTAATTGTTATATATATCTTACCTTGTTCTATGGTACAAAAATGGTACATATGCAGTAGAAAATTGTTTTTGGGTCACTAGGCTAAATTATTGCACTTCTTTTGTAACAATTTACACATTGATGAATTGGCAAATCAAAATTGAACGTTGGATTTATCTTTTTCTCTAGGTCTTGACTCAATTTTCTTTAATTGTTTCACATACTTGTGGGTGGCACTTTGCGACCTGTGCAGTCATTTTTTTTTTGGCTGCTATTCATTGTAATGGCTGATATAAGTAAAGAACTATCCAATTTCTTGAATATTAATTATATTACATCGCATTTTTGTAATTTTTTTTCTTACATCTAATAATATGTGCCCCAATAATTTTCACGTGTTATTTCAGGAATTGACAATGGCATATCGTAGTGTGGATATTGATATACCTCTAATAATGTAGAATCATGTAGCTTCCACTTGATCTTGTTACTCCATTTTGTGCATGTTACTAGAGGACTTTTTTTAAAACTGATGTAGGAGTAGAAAACGAAGTCCTATGCATGCATTTGTAGTCCTATATTTTCCTAATCCCTGTTCTTTGTGGGTAAATGATGTGCTTCTATTGGGTTTATACACACAGATTTGAAATGCAGGTATCCTAATTGAATTAATTTCTTCGGGAGTTCACACCTTTGGTCTTCTAGAACTCTATTGAATATGGCTGCTTCAGAAGAAAACAGTGCGCTCTTTCCAATATTCATCTTGACTATAATAGCTCTGCCATTAGTACCCTACACAATAGTCAAGTTATTCTCTGCTACATCTAAAAAGACAAAGAGCATACACTGTGAGTGTTCGGTTTGCTTTCGCTCTGGGAAGTACCGCAAATCCATATTTAAACGTGTAAGTTTCTCATCCAACTCATTATTTGAATTACATTGTGATTTTTTTTGTTGTATTCTAATTCTTTTGGTTTCTTTTTCAGTTATCGAACTTTTCAACATGTAGCAACTTATCGCTTGTGCTGCTTTCGGTCATCATGGCAGTCTCGGTTTATTACATCAAACATATTAGCCATGAGGTAATCTGTATATAATTGCTTGGTACTCCATTGTTGGGGTTAGCTTTTGTAGGAAGGACTTTAATCTGCCTTTACTATGAATCTGTGATAATGTAGGAATGGAATCTAGAGGCCATGCTTGGTTTGATTTTCAAAAACTTGTTTCAGAATTTTTTTTCTTAAAAACTAAAATTAATTTGACGAAAGAAATTAAAAATACAAAACATTTATTATTTTTACATAATTTTGTCTTCTGGGTGGCTAGAAATAATTTTTAATATATTTTTTGATATTTATTTTTATCGAATTAGTTTTCAATTTATCAACCCCTCCCCTCTTAAGAACAAACCAAACAAGGCCAGAAAGTTTCCCTTGAACAGTGAGTCCACTAGTGGATGATGCTAATGCGATTAAATTCATTATGTGTGTGCTATGTACATGTATTTACATATGTATATATAAGTATTCTGTTCTTGTGGCATTGATTTTAATTCTTCGTAAATGTTCTTTAAGTACTTGCTGAAGATCGAAGTTGGCTTCTGTTCGTTATGTCACACATTTACCAAAAATCTGTTATTGTTTAATTTGTTCCTCATAAAGGAAATAATCTGTTGCTTGTTTTCTTATTCTTCAGATCCAAGTGTTTGAGCCATTCAGTATTCTTGGATTAGAACCTGGAGTTTCGGACTCAGAAATAAAGAAGGCATACAGGAGACTTTCCATCCAATACCATCCCGATAAAAATCCAAATCCAGGTTGAAGGTGTTTCATATCATTGTATTGTTCTTTTTTTCCACCCCATCAACTTGGGTATAAATTTGATGCTTCTCGGTGCTGGCATATTCTTATTTACTTAATTCTCCTTTTCTCCTAAAGGCCCACACATATTTTGTGGAATACATATCAAAGGCTTATCAGGCTCTGACATGCTTATTCTGCAACATTGCTTTTGTCATGCATAATTTATTCTTTGATGCCTTTAGTACTCGAGCAATTTGTTACCTTTCCAATTTTATGCAACTTTCTTCATACATATCGAGACAAGTAAATTTGATTTTTAAATAGTTGATTGTGCTGCCAATGGACCATGTAAATTTGTCATTTATCCATTTCCTCTGCTGCCATTTTGACACATGGTGACTTGAATTGGTTTGTAGGGCGTTGTTGCTGGGCTTTTAGTTCAGAACACACTCAAGTATTTGCTGAAGTTTGGATATGTATCCCCATACTTGGTAAATACTGAGCCAACTCTCTCTCTCTCTCTCTCTCATTAAATTGTAACACATTATTTGGAAAATTGAACTATTTAACATATTTGTAACAAAACGTTCAATTTATTGAATCTTCTTCATCAATTCATTCTGTTTTGCTGTTAAAAAGGAGTTTTGCTAAATACTTGCATTTATTTGGGCCTCTGGCTTAATTTATAAATTGGAACAACCGGTGTGTGTTCTAATTTGACATTTATATGTAAGAAATCAATAGTTGCGTGCCAATTATCATGATTTAATCTTAGATAAGTTACTGGCTGAACTGGAGGGTCATGCTTTGTATCTTGACAGATTAATATCTTGCCTGCATATGGCTCTTCCATTTTTTACGGTACAAACTGTATTTGCAATCAATTTTACCAAATTTAGTGGATTATATGATTATCTGTCCACCTTAACTTTTTTTTTTTTTTGGGTTTCCAGAGGGGTGCATCAAGTAATAGGTTTCTCTACTATTTGAACAAGAATATTGTACCTGATTTTGATAAGGTAATTAGTACTTTCCACTAATTATTTTATTTGGAGATTAAAATAAATAATAGAGTTTGTAATTGTCCTACATTTTGCGCATTTGAACTAGACCCAACATTTATAATGTCCCAACTTTGTTTTTGCCAACTTACATTACTTGATAATTGACTTCAATGTGTTACCTCATTTGGTAATGAAATATCATACAGAAGAATGCATTATAAATCATAATGATAACTATGTATTATTACAACTTATGAGCAACTCTTCTCAGGCTTTTTGTAGCACATGAAGTAACTTTAAAAAGGGAAAAATAGCTCTTGTATTAGTAAGTTTGTTGTATTATTATCTGAATCTAAAGAAAATCCATCGTGTTCGATATTACGTGATGGGTATTGGACAACCAAGATTTAGATTTTTGCTACATACTTTACCTGTTGAAGTAGCAAAGTGGTGATGAGCATTCTGACATTATGCCATTTTCTTCCCCTTCTTGATTATGGAGGTTCCTTACTTTATTTATTTGTTTATGTTTGACACTTGATATAGTGTTGGCATCTCTATGGTTGATGATGTGCAGGTTGAGAACCATAGATGATTTAACTAAAGCTATGGTGAAGAAATTAAATCAAGGGATGACAGAGCACAACAAAGCGATGGCAGCCGCTAAAACTGCAGGATAGAACTGAGGATTTTGACGTCGAGCAAGGCACTAATTCAAATGAATCCAATGGGGAAAAGCACTTGGAATCTAAGCTAATTTGGCATGGTAGAAATTAGCATATATGCTAATTTAGGTTGTGGTACATATGTCCTTTTTGTTAATAATTTGGTTAGTCCTGTATGTATGAAATGAAATTATTGACGTTGGATTAGACTTGGTTCGTATGGAATTTGTATTATATATAGAATTGGACGTTCAATATTAATGTTTTGGATGGTTGGAGCTAAAATGTGTGCACATTGTTCAATGCTTGAATGGTTGATAATATATTTAGCGTTGATGGATTATATTGGTTATACAGGATACATGTTGTATTAAAAATGGATACAGGTTGTTTAGAATTTATAAAAAAAAAAAAAAAAAGTATTTGGCCACCAAATATTTTGGTAGCCAAAACTATACAAGACTTTAGGCTACTAAATAGTTTAGTAGCAAAAAATAAATGAAGACTTTCGGCGACCAATGGTTAGTAGCAAAAAATAAAATTTAATGAAAAATAATTTTTTGGCTACTAAATTCTTTAGTCCCTAAAAAGTAGTAATGTTGGGACTAAAACTTATCTACGACTAAAATTTTTAGTCGCTAAAAATCAAATTAATTTTATTTGAACACTTTTGGCGACTAAATATTTAGTCGCCAAAAGATAACCTTT
Organism: Camellia japonica; assembly: GCA_030407325.1. NCBI lineage: Eukaryota > Viridiplantae > Streptophyta > Magnoliopsida > Ericales > Theaceae > Camellia > Camellia japonica. The sequence continues at coordinate 15,848 of JAPPVO010006201.1, read as the reverse complement.
GCCGACTAACTAGACTTTAGTAGCCAAATGTTTAGTTTTGGCGACTAATATTTTAGTCGCCAAAAGATAACCTTTGCCGACTAACCAGACTTTAGTAGCCAAAACGTTCACTTTCAGCGACCAAAAATAGTTTAGTCGCCAATACCATCGCCGACAGAGCATAGGCGACGACTTTGGCGACCAAAAAAATTAGTCGCTAATTTGTTTCGGCGACCAAAAATGAGGCTTTTGGCGACCAATATTTTGGTCGCCAAAAGTGTCATTTCCTGTAGTGATTGTGCCTCACCTCGAGGTTCCAAGTGCATTCAAGCCACGGCTGTTTTGGGGTGTTTAGATTCACCCTTTTGTTTATGTCTTGTAATAAATGTTTAAGACTTGACTGTACAGCTATAGTTAGGGATTTGGTCCCCGACATGGATGTTTGTGTATACGTCGCATGTACATATATTTTGGTTATCAATGTGGCATGTTTATAAAAAGTCTTTTTGCATTCAGACTGTCACAGCTCATTGGACATCTTTTATTTACTGTTTTGGCTTCCGCCAGCCTCTTTACTCTGTATTACTGTTTTTACTGTTATGCAGGCCTTTGGTAATCACGGATTACTGGCCGATTACGATACTAAACCCATAGGGCCGGGTTTGGGTCGTGACACAGATGCTGCCGAAGCCATTGCCAAGGTCCTTGAGGCCGAAAAGAAAGAGGCCCAAATGAAAACTGCCAAAGCCCAGGCCGAGCTCCGGGCTGTCCTGGCCACAAAGGATGCCGAGATCAAAGCGGCTGATGAAAAAGCATACGCCGAGGGGGCAGCCGACGTCAAGGAGGATTATAAGAGACAAGTGAAGCAGGCATGCAATAAGGGTTTCACCCTTAGTTGGATGGTTGCTTTGAAGAAGTTGGCTGTCCCTGAGGACTCTCCCCTAAAAAACGCCAGCAACCTCATCCTGCCATTCCCCCCTACTCTAAGCTAATCCGAGGACGAGGCTGAGTTCGAGGAGAAAGCTAAGGCCGAGAAGAAGAAGGAAGTTGCTGGGGCCAAGTCTCCTACTTTGAATGAGCAAGTCATGGACTTGTCTCAGGATAAGGAGGGTGAGGTCTCCAAAGATGCTACTCTTGAGAAGACAACATCAGACACGCCTATCACCGAGAAGAGCATCGACCAGACTCTTCAAGAGATGGATGCTGAGCTCGCGGCTGAGAAGGCTGCCGAGAAGTCTTCCCAACTGTCTTCTAGGGGTGAGACACAACCCACCGCCAACGCCGAGTAGTTTAGTTTTGATGTTTCTCTTTTATTTCTTGTACTTTGTACTTGTTCTTACTTTTGAAACAACGTAAGCTTTAATTTGGCCGACGTGTCATTTTTGTAATTTGACAATTACTCTTCAAGGTCAGGCCGAAGTGCCTTCTCTCCTTATTTGAATGCATTCTCTAATTTATTCTTTCAGTGTGATTGAATGTTTGTCTTCCTTTTACTGTCTTGTATGATTCTATACTTAGAATAATTTACATGTCTTCAACGTTCACCTTAACTGTGTAATCTTCTCGGTGTGGAATACTTCGGCTATACCCACTAACAATTTATCTCGACTTTGACCTAACACTTGAAAATATTCATAATATTTTCACAAGTGTTATTTACAACTTGCCACTTCACTCTTTTCCTATCAGGACCTCTGTCTTCTATTATTTCAACATAACCTTGGGTTAACTTTAACTTGTAAATTTTTCTTAAAATTTCAACAAGTGTTAAACCAACTTCCTTTAACATAACCTTGGCTTAACTTCAACTTGTAAATTTTTCTTAAAATTTCAACAAGTGTTAAACCAACTTTAGCTTGTAAATTCTCATTCCCAAGCATTATTCTCGAACTCTCTGCCCCCTAATGTGAACCTAAGTTCCACTTGGGTTCTCATTAAGTATGTGGCTTTTGAATTTGTTGCCGAGGCCAGATTCAAACAAAGACTGGCCGAGGTTACCAACCTTGGTCTCTTTGTTAATCTGACTGGCATGTACTGAGTTCCAGCCTGTGTTTTGACTCTGCCGACATGACAAGTCCATGTTTGATCCACTTAGTTCAACTTTATTATATGCAAGTATAATTCTACTCTGCCATATAATAAGTCTAAGTTATTCGTCATGTTTCGCTTAGAAACATCGCTAACTTAGTTCAACTCTATTATATGCAAGTATAATTTAACTCTGCCATATAATAAGTCTAAGTTATTCGTCATGTTTCGCTTAGAAACATCGCCAACTTAGTTCAACTCTATTATATGCAAGTATAATTCAACTCTACCATATAATAAGTCTAAGTTATTCGTCATGTTTCGCTTAGAAACATCGCCAACTTAGTGCAACTCTATTATATGCAAGTATAATTCAACTCTGCCATATAATAAGTCTAAGTTATTCGTTATGTTTCAATCAGAAACATCGTCAAGTATCTGGTCAGTTGCACTACATAAGTTTAAAAATCAAGCTAAAACTTTATTATTACTTCGGCTAATAACAAAACAAAAGAAAATTTAAAAAACAAGAAAATTTAGTGATAGAAAAACTTCAAATTGCAAGTATTCCAGGGTCTTGGCAGCTCTTTGCCTTCACTGTCTTCAAGCCGATATGCCCCATTGCCTAAGATCGAGATGATTCTATAGGGTCCCTCCAAATTCGGGCCAAGCTTGCCCTCTCTAGGATCCTTCTTGTTGCCGACAACCTTTCTCAAGACGAGGTCACTAACTTGGAACTCTCGGGTTCACCTTCTTATTATAAGCCTTGGTAAGCTGCTGCTAGTATACCCCCAGCTGAATTGCTACTTTCTCCCTTCTTTCTTCTAGCAGATCCAAATCTCGGGCCAGGAATGCCTCATTGGTTCCATTTTCTACTCCCTGGATTTTGATCCCTGGGATGCCGACCTCCAGTGGAATGATTGCTTTTGTGCCATAAGCCATGGCAAATGCGGACTCCCCAGTCGATCTTCTCGGCATAGTCCGATATGTCCAAAGTACATTGGGTAGCTCTTCCACCCACTTTCCCTTTGCTGCTTCTAGCCTTTTCTTGATCCTATCCAAGATAACTTTATTGGAGGCTTCTGCTTGACCATTACTCTGAGGAAAGCTTAGGGTAGAGTAATAGTTCTTGATTTTGTACTTTGCACAGAAGCTCTTGATTAGCTTACTGTCAAACTGTGTACCATTGGCAGCTATTATTGCTCTTGGGATCCCAAACCTGGTTATGATGTTCTTCCATATGAAGTTCTTCACATCAATGTCCCGAATCTTGGTAAAGGGTTCAGCTTCTACTCACTTAGTAAAGTAATCTGTTACTACCAGCAGGTACTTCCTTTGTCTAGTTGCTTGAGGCAGTTGTCCAACAAGATCCATACCCCATTGGGCAAATGACCAAGGGCTGGACACTAGGTTCAGGTCTGCTGTTGGTTGATGTATCAAAGGTGCAAATCTTTGGCACTTCTTACACTTCTTGGCATAGGCTTCAACATCTTTCTGCATGTAGGGCCACCAGTACTCCTGAGTAATGGCCTTATGAGCAAGTGACCTGCCCCCAGCGTGGCTTCCACATATTCCTTCATGTATCTCGTGCAGAAAATCTTCAACCTGTGCAGGATGCACACACCTCAGAAGGGGTCTAGTAAAAGATCTTTTGTAGAGATGTCCTTCTGCTATCAAACTGAGTCTTGCCGACTTCAGTCTGATCTTGTGCGCCTCTTTATGATCATCTGGTAGTTTCCCATTTCTAAGGAATACTATTATTGTATCCATACAGCTTGGTTCCATCTCCACATATATTGCTTCACGCTCTGTGTTCAGTGGTTCTATACTTGGACCTGACAAGTAGTCAACCATTATCGTTCTGGCCTCTCCAGGTTTTACTGCACTAGCCAGGTTGGCCAGAGCATCTGCATGGCTGCTGTCATCTCGGCTAACTTGCTGTAGTCGGCAATTCTGGAATAAGGCTACCAATCTGTCCATTTCTTTTACATAGGCCGACATCCTTTTATCTCGGGCTGTATATTCGCCTGTTACCTGGTTGACTATAAGCTGGGAGTCACAGAAGACTACTATCTCGTCAACTTCCACGGCTGCTGCCAGCTTTAATCCTGCGATTAATGCTTCATACTCCGCTTCATTGTTTAAAGCCTTAAACCCCAAACTAATGGATTGTTCTAGTATGTGTCCATCTGGCGATACTAGTACTACTTCTGCCCCCGCTCCTTGTCGGTTTGAACTCCCATCAACAAACAACCGGAAGGAGTCACTGATGTAAATGCTGCAGGGCCTGAGTTTCTCTTCATTTCTTTGTTCTGCTGTCCCCCGCTGGGTTCTTCCCTTTTCACTTAGGTGTTGTATACCTCAGCTCAATGGAGCCCGATGTATGACTGCGTCTGGTGTGAATTCGGCCACAGAGTTGGCTAAGACTTGGCCTTTGATTGCTGTCTTGGGTCTAAATTCCAAGTCATATTGGCCCAAGGCCAGTACCAATCTAGCTATTCTGCCTGTTAAATCTCCCTGCTACAACAGGGACTTCAAAGGATGCTCAGTTAACACCACAATTTTGTGGGCTTGAAAGTAATGATTCAGCTTCTTGGAAGCCATTACTAAAGCCAGTGTTAAGTTCTCCAAGGGTAGGTATCTGGTCTCTGCATCTGCTAGGGTTTTACTCACGTAGTAAACAGCCCTCTATTCTCCCTTTTCTTCTCTGATTACTACTGCACTCACTGCATGGTTTGAAACTGCCAAGTATAAGAACAGTTCCTCTCCAGGTACTGGGTTTGAGAGAACTGGAGTCGTGGTCAAATACTTCTTCAAGTCGGCCAAGGCGACTTCGCATTCTTCAGTCCATAAGAAGTCTGTGGCTTTCTTCACTAATCTGAGGAAAGGTTTACACTTGTCAGAGCTTCTGCTTATGAACCTATTCAGGGCTGCAGCCCTTCCAGTCAACATCTGCACTTGTTTTGCCGACGTTGGGCTCTTTAGTTCTAAAATGGCCTTGATCTGATCTGGGCTTGCCTCAATGCCCCTTCTGGTAACCAAATATCCTAAGAATTTACCAGACCCAACTCCAAATGCACACTTCGATGCATTGAGTCGGAGCCGATATGTTCTAAGGATGTCAAAAACTGCCTTTAAGTCTTCCAGATGACCCTCAGGTTCTTTGGTCTTCACAACCATGTCATCTATGTATACCTCCACAGTTTTGCCAATTAGATGTTTGAACATCTTAGTCACCAATTTCTGGTAGGTTGCTCCTGTATTTTTCAATCCAAAAGGCATCACTCTGTAGCAATACAGCCCTTTTGGGGTGATAAATGTGGTCTTTTCTTCATCTAGGAGGTACATAGCTATCTGATGGTACCCTTTGTAGGCATCCAAGAAGCTCATCCTTCCATGCCCTGAAGTGACATTTGCCAATTGGTCAATCTTGGGTAATGGGAAACTGTCTTTGGGCAAGCCTTGTTTCATGCTGGTGAAGTCCACGCAGACCCTCCACTTACCATTCTTTTTCTTCACAACCACTGTGTTTGACCATGTCAGGGTTTACCTCTCGAATGGCTCTGGCCTCCAGAAGTCTATCTACTTCCTCTTCTACTGCCTCATGCATAATGTCGGCCTCCTTGCTCGCTGGATGACAGGTTTGGCCGACCTGTCCACATTCAATCTATGGCAAGTGACCTTGGGGTCAATGCTAGACATCTTGTATGGTGTCCATGCAAACACCTCCAGATTTGCTCTCAGGAATGCCTCTAGCTCTTTTTCCTTTTCCTCGGCCAAGCCCGAGCCGAGAAGGAAAAAGCGTTCTTCATTCCCTTGCTGGACAAGGATTTTCCTCAGGGCTTCTTCACTCTTCTCGGCTGGCTCTTTGCCGACGTCCTCCAAGACTTCCACGTTCTCGTCCTCTATCTCTGCTGTTTCTGTTTCTCGTATGTTGCAGGTAGATTTCATTGTTGCCATGGAGCAATTCTTTGCCTACACTTGATCTTCTCTAACCTCCTCTATTCCATGCTTTGTTGGGAACCGCAATAGCTGATGCAATGTTGAGGAAACAACCCCCATTGCATGCAACCATGGCCTTCCTAGGATAACATTGTTAGGGGAGGGGGTGTCGATTATGGTGAACTCTGTTCTTATCTTTTTGGTGCCAGCTTGCACCTCCAAACTCGTTGCTCTTAGGAGCCACGTCGGCGTTCCATTGAACCCAACCATTGGGCCATTGGATTGTTCTAGATCATCTTGGTAAAGGCCAAGCTCCTTGTAACACCTGACATACATGATGTCACAAGAGTTGTCCTGGTCAACTAAGATGCGCTTCACTTAGCACTCTCCAATCTGGAGGGATATTACCAAGGCATCGTTGTGTGGATGCTGCACCATCTCTAAGTCGTCTTCAGTAAAGGACACCACTGGTCCCTGGCATTCGTCTACCCTAGGTCTTTTCTGACGGACCTGGTACACATGTTGTAAGTGCTTTACCTTTTGAGTCTCCTCACGGATTTCGTTCTTATTGACCTTCGAGTGAATCACATTGATCACTTGAGGTCTGCCTGCCTGCGGTTACGATGCTGGAGGTAGCGGTGTTGCCGGTGCTGTCGGTGCCTGAGGCAGTCTTGCCTGCTCTTCCCTTGTCCTGGCTTCGTCTACTAGGTCCCTTAAATGGCCCTGTCTTACTAGGTCTTCCAGATGTGCTTTCAAGGCTCTGCACCCTTGAGTCAGACGTCCAACTTCATTGTGGTAAGCACAGTGCTTGCCAAGGCTTTTTCCCATAAATTTGCCTGGTACCCTTGCTAGTGCTCTGTAATAAGCCTGATTTCGGATTTTCTCCAGCACTTTGTAAAAAGGATCCAGAATACGGTTGTGACTGTCTGTGCAGCCCTTAATCATGTCTCTTGCTTATTATATCCACCATCACCTCGGCCTCGCTTCGGCGAGCCGCTTTTCTTCTCTTGTTTCGACGCCTTTGTCCCCGGCGTGTCCTCTTCGGCCCTGGCATACTTTTCTATCCTAGCCATAAGCTCCTCCATGCTTTTCGGCAATGTCTTTGTCAGTGATTTTCGAAGTAGGCAGTCATCTTTCAGGCCGTTCTTAAATGACATAACCACCACCTCTTGGTTGCATCCTAGTATTTGGTTGAATACCTCATAATACCTTTTGGCATAGGCCCTAAGGCTTTCGTCCTCGCCGATTGTCATGGCTATTAGGGTGTCCACCCTCAATGGCTGTAGCTTGTTTGTCACGAACCTGGCCACAAACATCTCGGCCAGGCCTTCCCAGGTTTTCACAGTTCCTTTCGACAACTTGTGAAACTAGTCCGATGCAATTTCCCCGAAGGATAAGGGGAACACCTTGCAAAGCAACGGCTCGTTTCTAATGTACAATGCCATCGAGTTTAGGTACAAACCGACGTGAAAGTTGGGGTTCGACTTACCGTCGTATATTTGGAATCTCGGCATGTTAAACCTCTTCAAGGCTTCGAATTTGTCCAATTCTACCGAGAACAGCGTTTTCAGCATGACCGGGGAAGTTACCTCGGCATCTTGTTACTTCCTCTGTAGGTAATCCCTCAGATCCTCCTTGGTCCGTCCTGGAGCTCGGCTATCTCCTAACTTCAGCCTTTTCAGTGCACTACTTCCAGTATCATTATGAGTCCTCTTGGACCTTTTTCCATTAGTTGCGTCGAAGCATAGCTCTTGCCCTTGAACATGCCGATGTTCTTTGGGGTCAGCTTCCTTGGTACGATGCGTCCTTGTAGAATCTCCCCTTCTTGACTCTTCTCCCGACCTCCCTTGAAGGCCGGTGAGAGTGTTTTTCAGTCCTAGTGTGTTGGGGGACTGTAGAGACTGTTTTCTGCCCATCTTTTCAGGCATCTTTCTTGGTCGTTGGAATCAGCGTATCTTGTAACGGGAATGGTGGCTGCATGACATTGTTCTACATCATGAAGTTGACGACCGTTTGCAGGTCCGCCAATTTGTTTGTCATTCCCTTCATTTCGTCGTCCCTCTGTAGGCATATTTTTTCCCACACCTGGAGGTCGTCCTCGTTATAATACCCGTTTCGGTCTGACTTCTTTGGTACATCGCCCTCCTGGCCAACGTTCTTTTCTCCGTGGTTCTTATCACGAGTCTCTTTGTTGCAGTTGTCTTCTTCGACATCAAGGTCAATATGTTTCCCACTCTTAGTAGGAGTGTCGTCCCCAACCTTCTCTTTCTATCCGTTATTGGCCATCTATTCTTCTTTCTTTCCCACAGACGGCGCCAAATTGTGTGAGTCGATTTCTGACCACACTGCCAAACAGATACTCAGCTGGAGAACACTGGCAGAATAGATTAAGCTTGAACGACCTGTCACAGAAAGAAGAGATTTCGGCGGTGGTTCGTCCACCCAGGGGTACTCCGACGATCAAGTCAGTTATCTCTCAAAGATAGTAATAGTGCTTAACTCACTATTCAAAATACAAAAAGCGTACCTTAGACCCATGAGGGTATCTCCTTTTTATAGCCAACAACAACACAAACCTATCCCAATAGAAGCTTAGCTTCCAGAGTTAGCTTGATGTCTAATCGGACTCCCAGTAGGATTGGATAAACTTTCTAGCTATCTTTATCAAACTGAAGTCTTCTCTCATTCTAGGACTCTTGTCCCTTATCCGCCTATCTCGGATTCCGGTATCTTCGTAGATAACCTCGGCCTGGCCGAAATTACCTTGGCATCATGATCAGGACACGTGGCACCTCGGCTGACACTTCGATGCCACCTCGGCCACTTGTTGTCACTCAAAATTATGTCCCCACAGTATACTTTTTTGACTTTTTATGAAATATGGATTGGGTATGGGTTGAATTTGAAGTGATGCGATAGAAGGTGATGTGATAGAAAGGTGATGTGACTTAAATAAGATGATATATCTTAAATAGGATAGTGACTTTTTAATTTTTTAAGTTATAATAAACAAGACCCAAGTGTTAGGAAACGAGAAAGGAGAGAGGAATTTTGGTGTACCCACTAAGCCTTCGTTTGGTAATGACTTTATTAGTTGGCTTTTTGATTTTTTAAAGTTTTTTAGTCTATAACTTTTTTGTTTGTTTGGTATTCTTAATTGATTTTTTTTCGCTTTTTAATTTTGAAATAGTAAATTTTTTTTTAATCTTTTTTTTTTTATCTTTTATAATTATTTAGCCAAAAATAAGAACCACACACCACCTAATTAGAGTGTAAGTGTCAAATCATATGCATAATTTTCATGAATTCTTTAATTTTGGCATGAATGACTTGTTTTTACTCAGATTCGGAAGGAGATTAATCAAGGTTGACAGATCCACACACTCTTTATTGTTTTTAAAACGAAAAAAGAGAGTGTCAAATCAGATGTAAGTGATATAGAAATGATGGACTGACGTAGACACCAAAGCCCACTACAGTGGTTGTTTTTAGGAAAAGAATAAAGTTTGGGAGCTCGAAACCGAGCTCCTCCGAATCCCTCGAAATTCAGGAGGGAGGGAGGGAGAGAGAGAGAGAGAGAGAGAAGAGAGAGAGAGAGAGATCGGGGAAGAGGAGAAAGAGAGGGGAAGAAGCTCGTCGCCCGGCGTCGCCTCTCGTCGTCCGAAGCTCGTCGTCGTCCGGCGTCGCCTCGCCTCCGCCTGCTCCGGCAGCTCCTCCTCCGCCTCCAACCCTAGTTTGTTGGCCCCCTCCTCCCTCCTCTCTCCCCTCCCCCTCCCCCTCCCCTTCTCTCCTCCTCCCCTTCTCTTCTTTCTCTTCTCTTCTTCCTCCTCCTTCTGTGTTCTCTTCGTCTGAAAAAAAAAAAAAAAAAATTCACGAAACGACGTCGTTTCGTGAATTTCGGGGGATTCGGGGAAGGGGATTCGAGCTACCAATCACAACTGTTAGGAAAAATTATCATACTAGTACTTTGAAAAAGTTAATATAATTTCGGTAACAGCAATATTAGGTATCATAAAAATTTTTTTTATAAAAATAATTATAAAAGTTTTGTAATTTTTGAATTATATTTAAATAAAGTATTACACACTAATCAAAATAATCCAAGAATTATAAATCTTTCATGATCATTTTTATAAAAAAAAAATTCATAATGATCCCTAACTTTTCTCTTTTAGTAATGATACGTAGCTCGAAAATTTCCAAGCTCTAATTTATCCCGAATCTAAAACGACATTGTTTTAAACGGTAGTTTCGTTTTACGAAGGGGTTATTTAATGAAAATTATTTTACCGATAAGAGAATTTTAATATATTTTACCGGTAAGAGAATCCAAAACGACGTCATTTTGAACAGTCGGAGGATTCGGGGAAGAAAGATTCGGGAAACAAAACATTATTGATATAATTTTATGATAAAAATTATAATTATAATTTTAATAATTAATATTTATAAAATTTATTACTGTAATTATTTTTTAAAAAAATTCTTAATGGGTGCAGCTTTGTGCTAGATCAAAAGCATAAAATAATAAACACTCAAAAGTCAAAATCAATTCACCATTGAAATGAAAAGAAACAAAAAAAAAATCCGCTTCATACACAGGCCTGATCAGTTAACAACCAATTACATCCAGTTAAACACACCACATTCAAACCCAAATATCAAGTTTATATTGCATAAATGCGTGTGCGCTATTATTCTAGGAAATCTATATCTATACTATATTAAGTAGAGGGGGTTCTTAATCCAAGTCTTATGGGAGCTCTAATCTCTCAATCTAAATATCTTGATTTTTTAATTTTAAAAAAAAAAATCTTAGCATTTATTAACTTCTTCCAACTCCAAGTCTTACCCTCATAATAACACTTTAATGCATTAAGAACAAGTATAAAAAAAATTCTTTGAAATCCAACACATATGAATTTCTTGAAAAGTCCGTAAACATATAATTATTATCCCTCATAATAATACTTTAATACATTAAGAAGGCATAAATTTTTTTTTAAAAAATCCAATACATATGATTATTATCAAAATATTAAACTTTAATATAATATAATAATAAAAACGAAGACATTTAATTCATTGAAAAGTCCAACACATATGATTATTATCAAAATATTAAACTTTAATACAATATAAAAAAGGAAAAAAAGAAGACATTTAAAAAAAAAAAAAAAGACATTTAAAAATCGCAATTCACATATCTATACTATATATTAAGCAAAAGGGGGTTTTTAACCCCAAGGCCTGTGGGAGCTCCAATCTCCTAATCCTAATTTTCTAATTTTTTGATTTAAAAAAAAAAAAACCCCTCAGCATTTATTGACTTCTCCCAACCCAACCTCAGCATTTATTGACTTCTCCCAACTCACAATCCCTTTTGACTTCTCTCATAATTATTGCAACACCCTTTTCAATTTCTCCCATACACTATAGTTACATACAAAAATAAAAAATAAAAAATATAAGAATTTAGCTATAGATCTCAAAAAGATATAACATCTAAATTTGAATTATGATTTATAATATAATTATGTTTTTTTTTTATATATATCTATCAAAATTTTAAATCACTTAATGGGACAAATTAATCAAATTTTCAAAATTATTGATTTTTAATTTACAAAATAGATTAAAAAAAACTATTGACTGATTTATTTATTTAATAACAAAAATATTTCATAATCTCTCCCTCCTAATCTCTCTCACAAATTTTCTCTTCCCCAAAAAATCAGATAATATTTTCTATTAAAGTTGTAGATATCTACCTATATTTTATATATTATATTATAACATAACAAAAAAAACTAAAAAACTAAATTTTTTTTTTTAAAGTTTATCTAAATAAACTTTAAATCAATAAAACTCACATGTCTATCTCATATATAACTCACATCATAACTTACCTAAATAATAATAATTAAAAACAAATGGAAACCACAGATAAATTAAATTTTAAAAAAAGATACCCACAACTCCGTCTTAAATAAATTGAAAAAAAAAAATATCCGAATAGAAACCACACAAAAATAAAAATAAAAATAAAAAGATATATCTATCTATCTATCTATATCTATACTATATATTAAGCAAAATGAGGTTTTAACACTCCAAGGCCTATGAGAGCTTCAATATTCCAATCTGAATTTTTAAAATTTTTTATTTAAAAAAAAAAAAAACTCATCATAACTTACCTAAAATGGAAACCACAGATAAATTAAATTTTAAAAAAAGATACCCCCAACCTCATCATTTATTGATTTCTCCCAACTCACAATCCCTTTTGACTTCTCTCATAATTATTGTAATACAATTTTCAATTTCTCTCATACACTATGGTTACATACAAAAAAAAAAAAAAAAAAGAATTTAGCTATAGATCTCAAAAAGATATAACATCTAAATTTGAATTATGATTCAATAATATAATTATGTTTTTTTTTTATGTATATCTATCAAAATTTTAAATCACTTAATGGGACAAATTAATCAATTTTCCAAAATTATTGATTTTTAATTTACAAAATAGATTAAAAAAAACTATTGACTGATTTATTTATTTAATAACAAAAATATTTTATAATCTCTCCCTCCTAATCTCTCTCACAAATTTTCTCTTTCCCAAAAAATCAGATAATATTTTCTATTAAAGTTGAAGATATCTGCCTATATTTTATATATTATATTATAACATAACAAAAAAAACTAAAAAACTAAAAAAAAAAATCTTTAAAGTTTATCTAAATAAACTTTAAATAAATAAAACTCACATGTCTATCACATATCTAACTCACATCATAACTTACTTAAATAATAATAATTAAAAACAAATGGAAACCACAGATAAATTAAATTTTTAAAAAAAGATACCCACAACTCCATCTTAAATAAATTGAAAAAAAAAAATATCCGAATAGAAACCACACAAAAATAAAAATAAAAATAAAAAGATATATCTATATATCTATCTATATCTATACTATATATTAAGCAAAAGGGGGTTTTTAACCCCCAAGGCCTATGGAAGCTTCAATATCCCAATCTGAATTTTTTAAATTTTTTATTTAAAAAAAAAAAAACTCATCATAACTTACGTAAATAATAATAATTAAAAACAAATGGAAACCACAGATAAATTAAATTTTAAAAAAAAGACACCTACAACTCCATCTTAAATAAATTGAAAAAAAAATACCCGAATAGAAACCACACAAAAATAAAAATAAAAATAAAAATAAAAAGATATATCTATCTATCTATCTATATCTATACTATATAGTAAGCAAAAGGGGATTTTTAACCCCCAAGGCCTATGGGAGCTTCAATATCCCAATCTAATTTTTTTAATTTTTTTATTAAAAAAAAAAAAAAACTCAACATTTATTGATTTAGTCAAAATCCTCCGATCAGCATTTAAAATCCCCTCATACAAATAATTATAGATACAATTCGTGTATAGTTACTGCAGTACTCTTTTCAACTTCCCCCATACACTATGGTTAGTGATAAGAAAAAAATCTTAAAAAACATAATTTATATATTAAAAAAAATCTAAAACAAATATAAATATCTATAATTATCCCGTGCATAGCACGGGTGATAGGCTAGTATAGATAATTGTCTATACTATATATTAAGCAAAAATGGATTTTTAACCCTAAGCCTTGTGGGAGCTCCAATCTCCCAATCTAAATTTCCTGATTTTTTGATTTAAAAAAAAAAAATCTTAGCATTTATTAACTTCTCTCATCTCCTAAGTCTTACCATCATAATAACACTTCAATGCATTAAGAATAAGCATAAAAAAAATTTTTGAAATCTAACACATATGAATTTCTTGAAAAGTCCCAATACATATGATTATTATCCCTTATAATAACACTTCAATGCATTAAAAACAAGTATAAAAAAAATTTCTTGAATAGTCCAACACATATGATTATCATCAAAATATTAAATTTTAATATAATATAATAAAAAAAAGACATTTAATTCTTTGAAAAGTCCAACACATATGATTATTATCAAAATATTAAACTTTAATATAATATAAAAAAGGAAAAAAAGACATTTTAAAAAAAAGAAAATATTTAAAAATCACAATTCACATATATAGATAATTGTAAATACAATCCGTGCATAGCACGGGTGATATGCTAGTATATATAAGCAGGTAATGCTATAATTTGTATGTAATTTTTTATTTTATAGAGAATGATGTAGTCCATTTATATTTATTTTAACACATCATGTATAAATTTTAAAAATATTTTCTAGAGTGTTTTTATTATGCTATTAAACATTTACTTAGCATTGCAGCAACCTTCTCACATCAGCACTATTAAATAGAAAAATAAAAATATTGTTCAAAGTAGTAAAGAAGAGATTGGCTATTTTGAGAAGATGGTTATAACTAATTTTTTTGGTGAAGCAGCTTTTCTGTGAGAGAGGAAGTGGGTTATAATCTAAGAAGTGGATTATAACTCACTTGTCAAAATAGGCCGCTGAGTACACTGACTCGAGCTCTGGGTTTCCTCCTCACTAGCCTGTGCCAATTTCCAGTTTTGATCCTTTCGTATTTATGTCTATGGTTAAACTCTAAAACTATTGTGATTTATTTTCTCCATTTTTCTTTATCTGATTTAGGATACATTCACAAGTTGATCACTAGGGAATTTATAGTTGTTGCTTAGCCTGATAAAGAAAACGGATAACGTGCGTTAACTAAAATAATGAGGCTTGGTAATGAATAAGGAATTAATTTCCATTGGTTCATAATTTAAATTAGAGGGTATTGTTCAAATTTATGAGTTTATCACGGATTTTATTTTAATGATCGAAATGGTTTATTCTATAAGGTCTTTCATATATATTATTTTCAAAAAAATTAACTTGATTTAATAATCGTAGTTTATTCATTTTATTGTATTTGTATCTAAAAAAAAAACAACAAATATGTTTTTAAAAATAAATTATCCATTTTTTGGTGACAAACACCATAAATTGAATATCGAATTGATCTAATTTTTTTTTCTTCTAATTAACATACACAAAGGACCTGACAAAATGAATGATGCGAACATATGGTGAGCTCCATAGGTCTGGACAATATCCTTCAATTCAAATTATAGATTAGAGGGAAGCTCAATCCAATGAATAAAACTAAGAGTTATTTACACGATGATCCCGTTTTCAGACCCCAAACAGACATATAGAAGGAAAAAAAAAAAAAAAAAAAGGTTATTTGTCAATAATTTTTTGGAAAATTTGCCCATAAATCCTAGTTTCTGAAAAGTTGAACCATTTAGTCGTAAAAGTTTTCTTATGCTCCATTTAGTCCCATTTATACATCACCATGATGTTCATGATGTAAATGAATCTGATGTTTCATTCTATAATTTCAAAATTTATTGAAATCTGATGAACATTAGATGTGTGAAATCTAATGTTTGAAACATTCATCCTATAATTTCAAACATTATTGAAATCTGATAAACATTAGATGTTTGAAATCTAATGTTCGAAACATTAATCTGATGTTTGAAACATTGTAATGCGATCTTTCAGTCTATAAGAAAATTTTAGGACTAAACAGTGTATAAATTGTTAATTTGGAATTTATTGGTGCATTCCCCTAATTTTTTTTCCCATCTTTTTATTTCACTTCTTATTTATGGAATAAAAGTCATACGTATGTATGGCCCACTATATTTGAATAAGAAAAATAATTTCTAAAGAAAAATTTTATATAAAAAATGCTTGTAGAGTGATGTATTAATTACATATTAAAATCATAAGGATAATAATGAATGTTTTGATTAAAAATAGTAGGCCATAAAAAGTCGCATTATTTTGTATAAAAATTTTAAAAAAATAGTTATCAATCAAAAGTAATT
>JAPPVO010006200.1:0-76082 GCA_030407325.1 Camellia japonica | reverse complement strand
TATTTTGGGGCAAATGGAAATAATTTTTCATGGCAATGGATATTTTAAATTTGTGTCTGTTTAGTTCGAATGTTTAGCAGATCGGCGACAAACTAGCAAATCGGCGACATACCAGCAGATCGGCAACATACATAGCAAATCGGTGAGATTCTTCAAAATCTTGACTATATTTGTTCATTCCTCATGAGGTTCTCCAAAATTTTTAATATCAAATTCGTAGGCACTAAAATGGGTTAATAAACCCAAAATCAAATTAACCCATTTACTATCAAATTCCAAAATCAAAATCAAAATGTTCGATAGCAAATCAAACTGGGTTATATTTGTTCAAACCCAAATGGGTTATATTTGTTCAAAATTAACCCAGTTCAAATCAAAATGGGTTTATCATTCTATATATTATCAAAATGGGTTTATATATGATAAACCCATTTTGATTCCATTCTATATTTGATAAACCCATTCTATATATTAATTCCAGATAATATATTTGAGATAATATATTTGGGTTTATTTGTTCAAATATATTAACCCATTTGATTTTGATTTTACCAAAATGGGTTATATTTGTTCAAAAATTTTTTGATAGTAAATGGGTTAATAAACATAAAATGTTTCAATGGAATTAGTAGGCACACAACTGGAATTATTCTCTAAATCCAGTTGATGGTATCCTCTAAATTAATATTCCTCTAAAATGTTTCTTGGATGATTCCCATTATCCTCTAAATTCCATCAACTGGATTTATTGGGATAAAATGTTTGATAACCATTCAATTTACACACAAGAAATCTCAAAAAATGTCAATATTGTTGGGTGGGTATGGAGATGTGAAGTTGATAACCATTCAATGAGTGGGTCTGGAGATGTAACCATTCAATTTGATAACCATTCAATGTTTGATAATTTACTCAATTTTTATTTGGAGATGTGAAGTTTTCTTGAGTGGGTCTGGAGATGTGAAGTTGATAATCGAGGGTTGGGTATTGTTGCGTCACCCTTTTTATTCCATTAAATTAATTTAATATAATATGCACGGTGGAGCAACAACCCACCAGCCATAACCAGCCATAATAAAATAATATTAAATTTTAAAAAATGGAATTATTCAACAAATTCAATGCTTTAAATACTAAATGGATAATGGGAATCATCCTCTAAATCCAGTTGATGGTATCCTCTAAATCCAGTTGATGGAGGGTTTGTTTTTGAAGCAAAAATGTATTTGTTTTTTCAAAAAAAATTCTGAAGCATTTGTTTTTTTCAAAAACATTTGTTTCTGAAACATTTGGAGGGTTTGATTTGTTTTTTCAAAAACATTTGTTTCTTCAAGCAAAAATTCTGAAGCAAAATTTATCTTTCTGAAGCAAAAATTTTGAAGCAAAACATTTGTTTATGGGTCAAGATGATTTGTTTGTGTTTCTTCACTTACTCTGCCTCTCTTTCCCAAGTTAAGAGATGGATTCATCTCTTTCTTTTATTGAACCCTTCATTGATTTCATTGAAATGTGTCTATGTACTGAATTAGATTGGGTTAGATTTTATTCTGTCATGAACAATAGTAGGTGTGTATTGGGTTAGATTGGATTAGGTTTTTTTAAGATTGTTTAATCTCTTTGATTTGTGTTTTGTACTAAGATTATGAGACAAAAAAATTTAACAATTCTATAAGTTTGATCAATAGCGTGTTGGCCACAAAAGTATTTAACAATTCTATAAGTTTAACAACTAAGTTTAACAATTTAGATTATGATTTGTGTTTTGTATAAGTTTGATCAAGTTTGATTAAATTGATCACAAAAACAATTCTATAGAAAAACAATATCACAAAAATAAAGCTAAAAATAAAGCTAAACAATATCACAATATCACAAAAACAAACAATATCATTATCAGGTGGGTTGGATATGGGTTTTCAATTCTGATTGCTATTTTTTAGTCTCTTTGGAAGTTTCAGAATGAATGTATTTTTAACGGAGCATGTGTAGAGTGGGTAAAGGTGTTGGATTTTATCAAGGTCAAGCTTTGTTTGTGATTGAGGGATGGAGATTGTTTGGAGAGATGCTGATGTGCTGGTCTTCAACACTGGGCATTGGTGTAATTATGAGAAGACCATAAGAGGGTAATTTGATTTTTTTGAAATGCTTTCCTATCGCCTTTATTGCTTATATTTTTTAGCATGAAGTTTTGAATTGGGAAACTATTAGAAGGTTTTGAATTATGTGAATCATGGTGCTTTGGGAATGGCTGAAAAAAACAAATATTATGTCATGAACGGTCACAGGTATCATCCTAACTTTTCGATGGCGATTTCAATATCAAAGGCCAAATACAAATGACTATCTATCTGGTAGCAGTGAAATGGATAGATACAGGGTTAGATCATGTGAAATTTAGGGTAATGATGTATTATAAGATTATGTTGTTGACAGCCTTACTTTTGGAGAATACCCTTTTTTTTTCCTCTTCTTTTTATTAGATAGTTGTAACATGACTTTCTTTGCAGTCAAATTGACTTGAAATTAACACCCAAGTTATGCCCATAGTTTTGGGCCAAGTTACTTGAAGAGGACTAAGATATGCCCATAGTTTTGGGCCAAGATTGTATTTTTATGTATAATCAACTAAGCAAATCGCATTGAACTATAGATTATGGTTGGAGAGTGATTTGATGGGAATGTGTTGGATGCACTGATTGGGCTTCTGTTGCTTTTATCAAATTTTGACTCATAAATTATTTTCATGAACATATTTTCTGTCAATTTTTGTGTATGCTCTTGCAATGAAGAAGGATGAAAGATTTTGTTAATTATCGGAAGAATTTAGAGTCATGTTGATCGTAAACAATATGTACCTCTATACGGAACTTAAAGATTTGAACATAATGATCTGGGGTAATTACTTCCAAGAAGGGGCAGAGGTAAAGATGGAGACGAAAATTGACAGCGCGTACAGTAAGTCCTTAGATACCGTGGTAGACTGGATACACCGTGAAGTGAATACGAGCAAGACCCAAGTTCTTTTCCGCACATATGCCCCTGTGCATTTCAGGTTGGTTTTCTCAAAAGTGAAATTTCACCAAGTTTTGATATTATGCTATTTTTATTTACATATCTAAAGTCTGCCAAAATCTATTGATTTAAAAACTTGCCTATGGTTTGAGGAACTTAACAAATGTTAATGTGGAATATTCAGAGGTGGAGATTGGAGATCTGGGGGAAGTTGTCACTTGGAAATGCTACCCGAGCTAGGGTCCTCATTGGTACCTCCCCAAAGTTGGGCCCGGTATAGCATATTTGTCGATGTATTATCAGCTCATTCAAACACTTCAAATTTACAAACATTGGATATATTAAATGTAACAATTATGACTTCGCGAAGGAAAGATGGGCATTCATCGCTATACAATGTGGCCGGACCTGCTCCTCTCCATAGACAGGATTGCAGCCATTGGTGTCTTCTTGGAGTCCCCGATGCATGGAATGAGCTACTTTACGCTTTGTTTTTGAAGCACGAGTCTGCTCAGATTTGGAAATTCATCTACACTCCGGGTACAAGCACCTTATTTATTTGCCAACTTGAAAAAGGAGAAGAGAGGAGGAAAATGAGTTTTTTGAGAACATATCAACTGGGGGTCGAGAAGCTCTCAACTTTAAAGGGTTTTTTCTATAGATCAGATTCTGCAGGATCTGGGATTTTGGTCAGATTTTGGTTGTTGATCATAAATGAGGCCAGATTTAGGGGAAAGTTTGGGATTATTGGTATAGGATATAGGAAATTCTTTGGAATATGATTCTTTGGAATATAGGGTGGTATATAGATGTGCTTCAGAATAAGTATTCATGTAGCAAATTTTGATTGTATATTTGTAACTTGCATCACTGATAAATGTGATGCTTATATATGGGACTATACAGTGGAATATGACTTACATGAGCACTTCAATTTAAGCTGACTTCGTAAATTTTGTATTGGGATGGTGTGTGATGAATGTTTAAAAAACAGTTTTTTTTTTTTTTTTTTGACAATGCCAACTAAAATGAGGTATATTGTTGTGTGTCCTGAACGTTTTGGAAAGAGATTGATGTTACGTGACTGGTTGTTTATTTAAGGGTAAATTACAAATACACTTTTTGAGATTTGTTTAAAATACGAATTGTCTTTTGTTATTTAATAGAATTAATTAAAAAAGTGAAATTTATAACTATTCACCTATACAATAATAAAATTATTAATTGAAATAAAATTTTAACATTATTAAAAATTATTAATTAATTTGATGATTTATAAATAAAATGACTTATTTGTTATGAAATTAAAAATCTTAAGAGGTATAATGTAATTTTTAAAATTAAATAAATTAAAAATCTTTGTTTGCATTTTTTTCCCCAACAAATTAAATAAATTATATAATTACATTTTCATATATTAATGGTTACCGTGCCTTTAGGCACGGGCATACCCTAGTCTATATAACAATGGAAGGGTTGATTTGAAAATGTCTTTGAAATTAATGGTCCAGATCTAATCTAATTGAAAGGCAATGACCCAGATTTATTTTAAAAAATATCTCTCTCACAAACTATCTTCAATGGTTTAGATTTGTCTAATTTAAAAAGAATGACTGAGATTCAAAAGAGATTCAATGGTCCAGATTTATCTAAGAAATATCATTCAATAGTTCAGATTTGTTTGCCTATCAAGTCTTACCAAACCACTGCAGTTTACATCATACGTATGTATGTATGAACAAAGCTCTGAGGAAGAACAAAGCTCTGAGCTCAATTGAAAGGAAGAACAATGGCTCCAGGTAAGGCACTCTACTTTCTTTTTGTTTTCATTCGTTTTTTTTACCTCTGTTTTTTATAGCTCTGTTTTTTTTCATTGTCATCCCACCCAATGGCTCAGATTGTGTTTTGGATTGACACCCACTTCTCTCTCTCTCTTTCTATCAAATGGGGGTTGAGGCTCCCTATATTTTGTTCTTTTTCAATTTTTTGTTTGATTTCTGATTGTGTTTTGATCTTTCTTTTTTGTCTTCCAGATTGCTGTTTCTCGATCTGGTTAGTACCTTGATCTCTGTTTTTTTGGATTTTCTTTCTCTCTCACTTTTTTTTTTTTTTTTTGGTTTGGCTGTTGCAGAATCATTTTTGTTTCGATTCATTTAGTGTATTTTTTTTTATACTTCCGGTGGTCAGTGTAGTTTACCAATTTTGAGTAAAGTTTTTGCGAAAATCATGGTTTTGCTCTTTCAATCAGTGCGTAGCGACCGGCAATGGATGCTAAAAATATCCATATTGATATGTATTTCATGAAAATGTTTGTCTTTTCTTTTGGCTTCTACCTGTCCATAATCTAAAGGTTTGATTTTTTTTTTTCATGGTGAAAATTATTGGGTTTTAATACCAGACATTGAATACATGCTATTTGACAGAATCCTTTTGGACTAATTTGTTTTATTTTTACCTTTCCCTCTCTGCAACTGCCTGAAAGTAAAATATTGGCTAACTTTGTTGGGTTTGTAAATACCAGACATTGAATACATGCTGAATATTGTATGAAAGATAACTTGGAAAATTTAATTATAATATTAATATATAAATTTGTTGGGCTAACTTTTAAGTTTTGCAGAAAAAATTTTGAGGTCTTTTTAACTTTATGTTCTATAATTTTTTGAGTTGCATAGACAAGTCTTTTTTTTTTTTTTTTCTTTCTTTCTTTTGAATATAAAATGTTTATGTTGAAGTTCTGGATTTGCCATTTATGTTGTTGATAATAAATGCAATTCAAAGTTTATGATTTGAAATGCAATTCTGGATATGCTCTGGATTTTCCATTTAGACTGTTGACCCATATTTAATTTTTCAAGATAAAATGCTTAAAATATTTATGTTGTTTAAATTTTGAGTAAAGTTTATGTTGTTGGTATGCTCCACACAGCACTCTCACCCACATTTGATCAAACTTGACATGTAATGTTGAAGTGTAGGGATTCTGGAATCTCACAATTGCATCAATTCAAATTAATTTTTTTAAAGCAACAATCTTTTGATGTTGGAGTAGTTTTCTCATTTAATTCTTTTGATGTTGTTTATGCTAGGATTTTAAATCACATTAACCATCTTTTTTGAGTTTAGATTCAATAGCAATTGTCCAAAGAACTTCTATATAATAAGGCAAGAGGTTTTTTGAAAATGTGTTAAAATGTATGAGAGATACATTTTGAATCAAGGGTTTAGATCCATTTTAATAAATATCAATGGTTGAGATGTGTTTGATTCCCGCCCAAACACTCTCTTCTCTCTCTCCCCCCACGTCTACCTATACCTTCCTGTTGTTACCTTTACCCTTCTTCATCCTTCACCAAACACCACCACCGATCTGCTGCCGCCGCTCACCACCACCGCCGCTGCTCATCATCATCGTCGCCATTGATCCAACTCCGCGACTGTCCCACCTTCCCTCTCTATCTCTCTCTCACTCTCTGTTCTTCTGCTTTAACAGAACGATCTCAGCCACCCTCTTCCTCCTCAACGAAAGGCGAAAGAGAGAGCAGCAGCAGCAGAGTCCCAAGTGGCCGATGAAAGTTGAATCAGAAGCTAATCCGATGGCCACACTATTTGAGAAAAGTCTGGTCCCAATCCCAGATGAGAAGCTCTCTCTCTCCAAAACCCTTGCCATACCCGAAAGTAAAACACCCTTGCCATACAAGAAGCTAATCCGATGGCCATACCCATTTGTTGTCAGAAAAGTTGTGTAATTACATATCCTCTGGGATTTTGACTTAGTCAAGGAACTCATTATCTTTCCTTGGACTTGGGATCTTATACTGCTTTTTTTAGAATTTCAATTAATTTCACTGATTTAGGTTGTGTGATAATTTCGATGTTTACATTGCATTTTCTTTAATTCAATCTGAATTTCAAGGTACTGCATCAGTTTTTGAAAATCAGGATGGGGCTTTGCTTTTAAGGTATCTTTTTAAAACCAATATCTACTCATTAATGAATGAACAAAAATGAAAAGAAAAAATCATCTCGAACAACAAAGAGCTGGTAGTTCTTCATCTTTATATGTGTATGTGTGTATGTTTTTTTGGTAGTCTGGCGGTGGTTATTTGTCCCTCTTTCCAATCTTATAGGTACTTTTGTATGACGTCGTTCCTTTTTCCCGGTACACTGTGTTTACTGATTTTTCTTCTCTAAATTACTGAAAACATCATATGAGGAAAGGTAATAGCAAGATATATTTTTTTGTACAGTTTGTTTTCCAATGCTTTATAGGCTTGGTATTACTTGGGACGTAACAAGCATCTTTTATGGTTGTTTGAGGAGAATCGGTGGTCGTCACAAATCTTAGAAGTGCGACTCTGCCATTTGGCATTGTGTTACACTACTCTGCCTTTTCCCAATTTAACCTCTCAGGTTCGTTTTATTTAATCTACTATACCGTGCCTTCTTTTATTTATTTTGAATGCTTCAATGGATTGCTCTCTGTTTTACCTGTTTTGTACATTTGATTAAGGTGTGAAGGTTCTGAAGCTAATATACTATAAATCAAGGTTCTGAAGCTAATATATGGTCCAACACTGATGATGTTTCTTTTTTCCTCTTCTTTTTTTTTTTTTTTTTTTGGTGGCATCTCCAGCCTTAAAAGCATGTTTGGTAGCCCTCAATTCAAGGAGAATCTATCCTCCTTTTAGAAGCTCCTTGCAGAAGGGGTTTTTGATCTTTCTTTGTCAGGGGTGAAAACTGAAGACTGTAGGGCATTGAAGAAGCTTGCATTATGTAATTTCACAAAATCAAAGTGGGTGGAACAATATAATCTGCTCAAGGTTTGAACTAATTTTGAAGAGAATGAATATTTTGCCATGATTTGTATTTGTAAATGACTGTACAACTGTATTAATACTAACATTCTATTCTGGTTGTAGGATGTAAAAGGTAAAAGTAGTAATGGAGGGTCAGTAGTTCCGGGAGGACCTAATTGTATCTGGTAGTTCAACAAGTGTAAAGAGATCACGTGACGGCCAATTTCAAAATTTTCCAGGTTAGACCATATGTTTCTTTGAGAGTAAATCATTAGATGGTTTAGAGTCAGTTTACACAACTTCCTGTTAAAAAAGAAATGCAGTTAAAGGTTGAACCGCAAAATGAGTTTTAAAGTTGAATAAGTAGACTTAGTTTCTGTTATTTAAATGAGCAAGTAGAACATAAA
Organism: Camellia japonica; assembly: GCA_030407325.1. Classification (NCBI taxonomy): domain Eukaryota; kingdom Viridiplantae; phylum Streptophyta; class Magnoliopsida; order Ericales; family Theaceae; genus Camellia; species Camellia japonica. Next base: position 67,864 of record JAPPVO010006200.1, on the reverse strand, counting down.
GGACAAAAGGATTATGCATAAGTTCATAATTTTTTTGTTCCAAACCGTAATCATGAATTTTTTCCGCTCTTTTCCTAAATAACATAGACTAATTCAATTGTGTTGGTTGTGTAAAATGATAATTGAATGGAAATCTATCTTGACAATTATTTGCATGATTTTTCTCAGAACATCTTTTGTTACACATTGTATTTAAACTTATTTTTATTCATCTTAACAAACTTATTCAAGAGAAGGTGGAGCTGAATATTCAAGAGAAAGAGAATATTTGACAAAAAACATAATTTTTGATATAAAAACATAATTTTATTTTTTTATTGATAAATTAAAAATTGTTTATCAATCCCATCTCTGATTTTTATTTTTTATTTTTTGTTATATATTTTTTGAATAGGGAGAACAGTTTTTATTTATTTATCTTTAAATTTTACATTTTGTTTGAATGGCTGCCCATTTTTTCTTCCATTTAATTTATTATTATTATTATTATTTTAATTGTTGGGTTTTGATTGTTGTGAAATAGGATGATGAGTGACTATAAGGTGGAGAAGTTCTATGTGGATTTTCATTGACCCAAACAATAAATCATCTATATCCATCTCTGATTTTATTTATTTACTTATTTAATTTTATATTTTTTAAATAAGGGAGAACAATTCTTTTTTTATTTTTAATTTTACATTTCGTTTGAATGGCTGAGATTTTTTTATTTTTTGAATACGGGTGAACGATTTTTTTTTTATTTTTTTAATTTGTTTTTAATTTTACATTTCATTTGAATGGCTGAGATGATTCCTAATCAATATCTAACGGTTGAAGTATGTGCAGTGATTTTAGGATTGGATCTGTGTTCTTTAATTTTTAATTGTTGTTGGTGTTGTGATGATCTAGGTATTGTGAGTGCATATTGTTGTTGTTGATGATGAATGATGATGAAATAGATAAAATTTGTATAAGACTTGATCTGTGCAAAGTAAATTTTTGTAGCTAAAATTTGTACATATAAAAGGCTTTGATTTGTCCAAATTGATGATCATGATGAAGAGGTCGAAGAGTGTGGCAAAGAGGTCGAAGAAGTACTTGGAAGAGGCACATACAAATCTGTTTTGTTTTTAAATTTTAAATTTTACATTTCATTTGAATGGTTGCCCTTTTTTTTCTTCCATTTAATTTATTATTATTATTATTTTAATTGTTGTGTTTTGGTTGTTGTGAAATAGGATGATGAGTGACTATAAGATGGAGAAGTTCTATGTGGATTTTCATCGACCCAAAGACAGTAAATCATCTATACTCATTTCTGATTTTATTTATTTATATATTTTTTGAATAAGGGAGAACGATTCTTTTTTTATTTTTAATTTTACATTTCGTTTGAATGGCAGAGATTTTTTTATTTTTTATTTTATTCTTTTTGAATACGGGAGAACGGTTTTTTTTTTAAATTTTACATTTCATTTAAAATTTATTTTTAATTTTACATTACATTTTATTTTAATTTTACATTTCAATCTTTTGATTTTTTTATTTCGTTTCAAATGGTTTTTAACACATTCTTAAGTGATTTTTCAAATGGTTTTCAATGTTTCATTGTGTTGGATTTGTGTTATTTATTTATTTTTATTTTTTTTTGTTGATTAGGTTGTTTTTCTACGATTTTGGTTTCGGTTTGTTTTTGTGTTTGTGTTTGTGTTTCTAATATTTATGTTTCTAAGATTTCTGTTTATGTTTGTGTGATTAGGTATGCAATCAATGGAACCACTGAAAATGTTGGAATCAAAGCTTAAGAGACAAAGTATTGGAACAGAGCATTGAAAATCATTCTGTTTCTTTTCAATCAAAGCAAAAGAGACATCAATTTGGGTTTGTGTTTCTAAGATTTGGGTTTGTATTTGTGTTGTCAGGCGAGGGTCTTGACATTGGTTTGGGTCTCAACATTTTCTTTTTTATTTATTTTTTCTTCAACCCGTATGTTCTCACGGGTCATTATTTTTGTTTTATTTATTTATTTTTATTTCTATAACCCAATTTAAATTTTTATTCATAATTCATGGATTATTTTTTCATTTGTTAAAGACATGGTGAAGAAATTGAAAAGAAACAGAGTAAGGAAAGAGATAGTAGTCGGTTTTCTTAATTGTGCTGCGCATTCAAATGCTTGGCCACTATCATATTTTTATTTATTTTATGTGCTATTCAAATTGTGTTGATATATTAATATTTTTTTTCAATAGGAATGCAAAATGTGTTGATATATTATTATTTTTTTCAATAAGAATGCAAAAAAATATGTGAAAGACAGACCCCGCAAAAGACTGATGGCTACTTTTTTCTACTGACAAATTGCTTGGATTGTTAATGGTATTTATTTATTATTTAGTAAAATACGTAAAAGATCTCAGATTGTTCAGATTGAAAACATGCGAATAGTTTAGATTAAAAATAAATTAGAAATTTAATATTTAAATTTCTAAAATTAAAAACTCAATAGTTTATTTTTTATAAGTATTAAATTCTAAGTTTTATTTTTTATTTTTGGTAATTTTTTCTAAATTTTAATGATACCTAAAATTATTCAAACAAGATTGGCTTATGTGTGGTGGTAGCATACAATGTTTCTAATATATTCATATTCCTCGGGATTAATTAAATGTTGAGGATGCATTAAATTAATTAATTAATTGACATTATACGTAGAAATGATAACTGCATTTTAATCTCAACATTATTTACACCGTGCCTTTAGGCACGGGCATACACTAGTACTATTATATATGTGAGCATATGACTTGGTATCCAATAGTGCGGTAGCTTCTCCTTCTGCCATGTGACAAATTTTTCTATCCTAAAATAAAAAAAAAAAAAATATTATTCAAAGGCGTGAGTAAAATTTGAACCCAAGATCTTAAATTTTATCACTCTTACCATTTAAACAACATACCTATTATGATATTAATTTCTTTTTTATTTATTTTCATACTTATTTATCTAAATTGCATACACATTGCGTGTGCCACCCACTAATTAAGAAATATCTCCCACTTTAGAAAAGCTTTACTGCAATAAGTACTTAAAGTTGTGACTAACAAATTATTATATTTTAATTGGTGGAGGTGTTGTGGGAGTGCGTTTTGTTATTAGAACATACTTTTCTAGCCATGAAGATATTATCAAGGTGGCTTTTCGCATCGAAGAATTTGTAACTAGGATACTGCTACATCCTAACGGTGGTGGATGTTGCTGATGCAGGTCTATCAGAAAATTTTGGTTGTTGTCTGCCATTGTTCTTAGCCAGCTGGGGCCCTCTATTATTGTAGTGTGTAGGATTGTTGTTTAGTGCGTTGTTTAGTTATTTAGTGTGAGGTTTGATTTGATTCCTCCCTCCTGTGGTCTCTCACCAACCCTTCTGGCCTAAACTAATACTTGAGGTTATTTTTCGCCTTTGAAGCTACACTAATGTTTTTGCTCTTATCTCCTTTGTTGATGCAATTTTATATATAATGTGTTATTTTCATCAATAATTTTTTTTTCTGATTAAAAAAAAAAAAAAAAAAAAACTGTTCCAAAAGTTTTCATCATTTTTACTGTTGATTCGTTTTACCGAATGTTAAAGAACTCAAATACCTTACTAAATGGTATCGCGAAAGATAAATGCAGGGCTGTTGATATTTTTCAGTGTCATTTTTTTATAAGAAAATAATATACAAATTCACTTTCTATACTTACTTTGTAAACCTAATAATGTGTAAGTGAGATGATTTTTTAATGATTAGAGAAGATATAAGAAAGAGAGTTGTCTTATTTTAATGATGTTAGAATAATTTTATCATATGTATTTGCATTTTATCCTTTATCTTCGAGAGTAGCCTTATTTTGATGATGTTAAAAATTTATTTCAATTAATAATTTAGGTAATTTTATCATTATATAAGAAAGTAGTTTAAAAAAATTATTTTTTTTTAGTTAATTCTGTTAAATAAAAATTTTCTAACAATAAGTGTTTTTACAATTTTTCAAACTATAAGAGACTGTATATTTTAAACCAACCTCAATGAGTGTATTTGTAATTTATCCTAATATAAAATGGGTGATTGATCCATAAATTCCAAAAGGTGAACTTGTGGATCATCAATCCCAACTTTATTTTAAGGAACATGGAAGTCCCATTGAAAGGGAATTGGCACATTTGCCCATGTGGTTTACTGTATTAGCCAAGTTTGGAAAATACACTAACCACGTTTGGAAAAAGTATAGTAAAGGCTTCTTTATTTGTTCTACATTAGCTATTGTGGGTGTAGATTTCCGACTACACAACCAAAAAGAGAACTCAACCGGAGAGCACCAGTAGAATAGAATGAGCCAACTACCTGCCAATAAGAAGATGAAAATTTCACGGTGGTTCGTCCACCTGGGGGCACTCCGACGATCAAGTCAATAAAACTTCATCTCTCACAGATAGCAAATAGTACTTATACTCATAAGAAAGAACTTACCCCAGACCCACAAGGGTGCCTTGCTAGTGACCTGATCCCCAAGAAGCCTCACTTCATTGGACTTAGGCTTAATGCTCAACTTGGACTCTCATCTAGATATGGATAAACTCTTCATGAGCCTTATCTTTATCTAAACTGAGATCCTCTCTTGTTCTAAGACTTTTGTTCCTTATCCAGATACCTCTGCATTCTGGCATTACCGCAGAACATCTCAGCAATACTGTGTCACCTCGGCAACATGACCCATCCACGGCACCTTAGCCGACATCCCGGGGCTATCTTAGCCACATGGCGCCATTCGCAAAATACTTTCCCACAATTGCCTCGTAAGTTCTATCACCTCGACATCCTAAGATAATGAAACCTACATAATTTGTACACATAACATGTCGGCTCAAAAACACAGATACTACTCTAACCGAGATCATGACTCATCGGTTTCAAGTAACCAAGATTCAGTTGCCCACTTTATCAAGAATTAAGAACCAAGTTCTTTTAAGCACTCCAGCCGAGGTCGCTCCTCCAGCCAAGGTTATTGCCTCATTTATTTCAAGAATTTCAAAAACCATAATTACGCATGAGCTGTTATACACGGTTGTTTCAACTGTTTCCTCTACGTGTCCCTTTCTCACTAGCTTGTACTTGACACACGCTATCAGATCGCATCGTTTCTGTCCACGCCGTATGACAGGCACGTCGTTCAAGGCACTTCATTACATTTTGCCGCCTTTTCGTATTTTTGACAAAATTTCTTCCCTTTCTTTTCGTCTCTTCACTTCTGCAATTACAATCTTTCTCTTTGTCTCAAACTCTCTCTCTAAAATCTCTCTTCAAACCACCATTGTCAAACCCTTTGAATTTCTGCACCTATGCTCTGTTTACCACCTCTGTTGAAGCATTCACCGTTCTACTCCATTCATTGTCGCACTACAACAAAATTGAACTTTTACAACTTGCGATGCATGCCATAAAAACTTTTTCACAACATGCACACAAATGTCGTTATATGACATACCGTGAAAAATTGATTGTCATTTACGGCATACAGATAAAGTTGTAAAAAGTAATAAATTAAACATTAATGACATACTTTGTATGTCGTATAAAATTTTTTACGACATTTTTTTCATATCATAAATCATTATACTTTTCATGGCATAATTTTACATACTATAGAAGGTTATTTGTAATATATTTATGACATACTATGTATCCCGTATATAATCTTTTATGACATTTTCTTACATGTCATAAATCATTACATTTTTCATGACATCATTTTGTATGTTATAAAAGGTTATTTTTAATATATTTCTAACATACTTTGTACGCCATATATAATCTTTTACGACATTTTCTTGTATGCCATAAATCATTACACTTTTCACGATATAATTTTATGTCGTAGAAGGTTTTTTTTTAAGAGAGAGAGAGAGAGAGAGAGAGAGAATTCAAAGTTCACTATATGAGTAAACTCAATATATGAACACACGATATCACTAAAATGCCCACTTCAGTACTTGAAAAGCAAATTACAAGATCAAATAGCAAATTATATGTACAAATGAAAGCAAAAATATTATACACAACATAAGCCAATCAAGTCTAATTCATTATTAAGAGTAGTAGAAAGAGCTAAAGAATCAATTAATTTGCACTACAACAAAAAGCAGATTTGGCGACTAAAACTGGATTTTTCGTCACTGAAAGTAGTAGAATTGGCGACTAAAATGGAATTAGTCGCCAAAATTGGTCACTTTTGTTTAGTCACCGAATATAAGGGTTTTAGCGACTAAAAGTCAGTTTAGTCGCCGAATATAGGGATTTTAGCGACTAAAAAAATTTTAATAGCCAAAGGTTAAGGTTTTTGGCGACTAACACATTTAGTAGCCAAAAGTATAGGTTTTGGCGACTAAAAAACAGTTTGGTCGCCGATTCTACGTGTTTTGGCGACTAAAAACAGTTTTGTCGCTGAAAGTCAAGCTTTTTGGCCACTAAAAAAAAATTAGTATCTAAAAACAATCAATTGGCGACTAAAATTCACTTTAGTAGCCAAAAGGGGACATTTTTGGCAACTAACAGGTTCTAGTCGCCAAAAGGGGACGTTTTTAGGCAGAACATATTTTTTAGCGACTGAAAATTAATTAGTAGCCCAAAATTATAGAATTGGCGACTAAATAATGGATTTAGTCGCCAAAAGTGATCTAAATTTTTTTACTAAATAATTTATTTTTACATAAATTATATTGAATATATATAATTATATTATATATATAGTTTTGTATTAATACCAGTCAAAGTAATATATAAATAACATATGTTGCATTTATATTCATGTGATGTTGTAGTGGCATAGTGGGAAGAGTGTGCTGGTAAATGTTTGGAATGTGGGAGGTCTCAGGTTCGAAACCTGGGAACAACAGAGGGTAATTTTTTTTTTTTCAAATATGCTTTTGGCGACTAAACTCTGTGGTCGCCAAAAGATTGACTATTAGTGACGAAAAAATAGTCGGCAAATGTATAAATAAAAAAAAAATTCACTATTGGCAACTAAAAATTTAGTCGCTAAATGTATAATTTTCAAAAATGAAATTGACTATTGGCAACAAATTCTTTGGTTGCTGAAGACCTGTATATTGCCGACTAACACTTTTTTAGTCGCCAAAGATATTCGCGACCGTGTATTCGCGACAAAACCAGCGACTAAAATATTTAGTCGGGAAAAGTGAAAATTCGACTTTTGGCGACTAAAAAAGGACTTTTGGTGACTAAAAATTTAATCGCCTAAGGTGTGTTCTCTTGTAGTGTTGGCCATTACAGAAAGGCCATCTCCAAATACCTATGGTAGGGATTCGAAGAGCAGATATTGTAGCAGTAGTAGCAGCAACCGGTGTAGAGTTACAATACAATTTCTCCAGTTGTAGAGTTACAGTCATTTTGTGTTGACATATGTCAGATGTGGAAATGAAGTCCTAGTAGAGCTTCTCTCATTTGTCTCTACAAAGAAGATAACTTTCCAGTCAAAATTGAAGATGAAAAGAAATACAATTACGTTTTTTTTTAAATAAAAAAGTATCAATTTTTTTACTAGAAAAAAAACATATATGAAACAATATAAAAACTATGAATGCAATAATGAAAAATTAACATCTCAAATGTGACATTTTAAATTGATCCTTAATAAATTATTAGGTATCAACAATTGCACCATGAATATATATTATTTATTTTAATACAATGCATATTAGGAAATTCTAAAATCAACGGCAGCAACTTGAAATCATGAAATATGAGTAGATAATCATATCCTTGGGAGATAAACTTCTTAGCTGCTACCAAGAGCGGGGTTATGACAAATTGTTGGCAAGTATTCCTCCATAAAAAATCTTGAAGCACTATGCTTTCTAACAAAAATTAAAGCTATACCCACAAAACATGAGTATGTTATTTTGAATGCTCTACTCTGGTTCAAAGAAAAAGGATATAAAAGATGCAAGAACCAGAAAAGAAAATATCATAGTGCATCTGCTATCCATGATAAAATTGTTTCATGTCAATTTTATTTGCTATGTTAGAGGTTAAAACAAGAAGGTTGAGATATAAAGACCAACCAACTCTTTGGTAAATAAGCCTCTTAACCCATTTGGCAGGAACTAAAAAAGCTGCTTTTTGGCAAAATAAGCCAAAAAGCAAAAGTCTCAATGTCTTGAGTAAAAAAAGTCAATTTTCCCACTAACAAAAAAGCAAAAAAACCAATTACGTGCAAGGAAGATAAGAATATAAAACCTGATTGCAGTTAATGACGATGATGAGGATGAAGTATATCAATGTTTAGTTCATTCTTTGATTGAAATTCTATTTTTCATGATGGGAATTGAGTATAAAATGCTTTTTACCATAGGAATAGATATATACCAGATCCTCCATTTGCTCGCTTCCCTAGATCAATCTGCACCGAGAAAGTGGCCTGGGACAGATCAACACCCGCACTCTCAAGTGCTTGAGTCAGATTATTCAGTAGCGTATTTAACACAAAATTCCCCATTAGTAAATCAGCTTACAAATTAGGATAAAACCTTATAAAACGCGTTGGATAAAGCCAGTGTATGCATATACCATTTCAAATCTAGACATAAATTTATTTTTTTTTTGGATAAATGACATCTAAACATAATATTCTCTTGGGAAAGATAGCCTTATTGAAAATGGCCCAGCTAACGAGCAATCTTTCTAAAGTGCGTTAGCACTTTACAAATAAGATAGAAAGCGCTTTTCACGCTTGTTTAGTAAAGTCAAGCTTTGGCATCGCCCTATCTTGCTGCGGCACAAGTGCCCTTACTAGTTTTGGAGCTTTGATTGGCAAAAGCTGTTTTCGCCTTCTAGCCAGCAGTTGCCAGATTTAGGTGGATCCTAACATATTCTCAGAGGAGATGAATCTGATTAATGTTAGAATATTATTTAGATCTTGCCTATCAGAAAGCCATAATTAATTTCATCTAACAGTAAGTATCACGACAACATGAGAATCTCTAAAATTCTACACAACTAATAGAAAAGGTTCTTGAGAAAAAACATTCAATACCATCCCTAAAAAGTTTATTCAAGTTATAGAAGACAAGAATTGGAGGTTGTGTTTCAAAATAAAAAATAAATGCTGTAAATTTGAAAACAGCTGCTTGTACCCGTCAAAACAAAATAAAATAAAATTCTCCCCAGTCCCTTTCTACAAGAGAGGGGGAAAAAAGGATGTTACTCTCATAATAAAAGCAACAATAATTAAGTTCGGATGTTGAAGGCCTAGGAATTAGAGGTGCCAATACCAAACCAGAGGAGACGAAATTGAAGTGGTTTCAGAAACATTCAAGAAGGTTTGAGAAACATTTCTGAAATTGAAGAGGTGTCATAACTTTCTGATGAACATACATAAACGATAGATATTTATAAGCTCTATAATTACTCACCCTTGAGAGTAAACATTTGTAATGCTAATTGTCCCCCCTTCAATCATCAACTCCTCTGGTTGATTTAATGCATCACTCATGATCTCAGTCGATTGTGTGTCAGATATTGGTCTCTGAAGAGGATCTGGAAGCACACCATCACCTTGAATAGGAGCAGGAACACTTGCCTGCAAAGTCATAGGCATGGCTAACGACTTGTTTGCTAATTCAGATTGCTGACCCACTGTTTTGCCAGAGAGATCTCTACTAGAATCAGATGCAATTGTATTCGGTTGGTTTGGGTGCGGAGTTGGAGAAATACTGATATTATTCTCATTAAAACTCCCGGCAAATGTTGAACCTGGATCAGAACCATTCTTTATGGCTCAAGGATGTCCACCAAAACTCAGAACGCGCCAGTGACTATTTCTCTGTTTCAAGCAAAAACAGTGAGATAGAGACTTAATATGTTATCGGAGTAATGTTTTAAAAAGAATATAAAGCGCAATATCCAATTGCATTCCCCAAATCCTCTTCACCTCTGGAAATCCAGTGGAAGCAGTTAAACATCATCACTCACCCAACTTGGCCCTTGCCACTTAAAAAAGGGGATGGAGGAAAACAGGGGACATCAAGGAAACAAGGGAAGAGTATAAACCCAAATGCATGTACATAGCACAAATACACAGAGTAAAGCTGTTTCTTCTCTCTCTCTCTCTCTCTCTCTGTTGTTTCCATGGATAAAAAAAATCAAAAAACTTTAATCTTGATATTCATACGTCAGGTCCTGATTTTCATGAATTGGGAACAATCACAATTATAATTTCACTGCAAAGTCCTATACATGTTTTCCATCAAAAAAATTTAAAATACGTGAAACTAGTCAACTTACCAATATTAGAGGTGCACAATACAGTAGTAAACAAAGAATTACTGTTAACGTATATATGGTATATATTCTTACATATATTATGTACTAATTTCCTAGATATATTAGGTATTACCATAATTAAGTCTCTTATAGGATACTCTTTCTCATAGTTAGATTTATAGTAGGATACTCTTTCTCAGCCTATATATACAGGCCTTCTATTGTATAGGACAATTCATTCAATACAATTCGTTCAATACAATACATATTATTCTCTCTCTCTCTACTATTCTAACATAGTATTAGAGCTATAGGTCAAGCTCTTGGTGTTCTTCGCCTTATCGGCGGTGCCTTGCCTTGACCGCCCGCCGGACCTCAACCTATTCTGTTGCCATATTTTCCTTTCAGTATCGTTTCGTGGTAATCTCTTCCTCTATCCGCTAGTTTATTTCTACCCCAAATATCTCTATCTTATATATATATATACATATTTGCTCGCAATCCTTTTTTTTTTTTTTGAAAACTGGATGACCCCCTATATCATGGTGAGTATGGTTATACACCAAGCAAATCATCCAAGCCGTCCCTTTTGGCGCACCACCCAAGCCGCCCCCTTTGGCGTACAACCCAAGCTGCCCCCTTTGGTGCACAATCCAAGCTGCCTCCTAGCGCACTCAATTACCTGTTGTCATTATCATTCAGCACCACGTCATAAGTTATGTGTGCGCCACGCTTGCTGGTTCAACATCCAGTTCTCTACATTGGTCCGATATAACCCCTTTAAACTGTCCCAACAATGATTCCGATTAGCTCTTGCACAATCCAAGCCGCCCCCTGGCGCACTCAGTTATCTGTTGCCATCATCGATCAGCATCACGTCATAAGTTATGTTTGTGTCACGCTTACTGGTTCAACATCCAGTTCTCTACATTGGTCCGGCATGACCCCTTCAAATTGTCTCAACAATGATTCCGGTCAGCTCCCTTTAAACTGTCCCAATATCCGGTTAACTCCTACATCAGTTCGGCATGACCCCTTTAAACTGTTTTGGCATTAGTTCCAACCAATTCCTATAATTGTTCGACACGACCATAAATTGTCTTTTAGCATTAGTTCCATCCAATTTCTATATCGGTCCAGCACGACCTTAAATTGTCCTGACATTAATTTTAGCCAGTTCCTACAATGGTCCGACACGATCATAAACTGTGTCCCGACTTTAGTTCCGGCCTCTGATCTATTTCAAGCGCCCTTGCGCTCCCGTTTAGATTTTGCAATCTATTTGCCTTTTATTTTATTTAGTTTTATTTTATGTTTTAGTTTCTCCCTCTAAACTCAATATGTTTATCCTCTTTGAGTTTGAGGGAGGATGTTAATGTATATATATACCTACATATATTAGGTATTGATTTTCTAGATATATTAAGTATTGCCATAATTAGGTCTCTTATAGGATACTCTTTCTCATAGTTAAATTTATAGTATGATACTTTTTCTCGGCCTATATATGGCCTTTTATTGTATAGGACAATTCATTCAATACAATTCATTTAATACAATACATATTATTTTCTCTCTCTCTACTATTCTAACAATTACATTGAATTTATATAAAGGAACCCTGCAAACTAAAAAAATTAGTTTTGTTTTACACTTGCTAACCCACCCAAAAATTTCTCAGAAATTCTATAATGCATGGGATAATTTCCAAAATACTTACACAGATTATTAGAAAAAATTTAATTCCCAATTCACAAAAGGACAACCACGATCGCAACTTGATAATCAAATTACAGTCCAATCGAAATGTGATCCATCAATAAACAGTGACATCGATCCGTATAATCCTAAATTGAACGCCATGACAAGAAAATAGAGTGTCATTCATTCATTTTCTCAAAATACAAACACAAATATAGATAAGAAAGCAAATCGAGTTATCAAAACCCTAATCAAAGGACTCAAAGAGACAGATCATAAATCCATATGAAACATGCATACATATATATATACATATAGAGAGAGAGAGAGAGAGAGAGAGAGAGAGAGACATCTTCATCGGGGATTTGGACATGGAGGAAGAGGAACTTGAAGGCAGAGATGTTGGAGCGAACGATCTTCTTCAGAGTCTATTCGAAAGCTGCTTTACTGCTAATTGAAGGATAAGGATACCCCTTCTTGTACAGAGAGAGAGAGAGAGAGAGAGACCGCAAACTTCAAATGAAAATCGACAGCCCCACACTCAGGTAGAGGCACCATTCGGTATTCCTCCGACCCAAGATCGAATGCAATAAGAGCGCGAGGTCCATCAACCAACATTGGTTTTGGATTCACACTCCAATGCAAAGCCCTACCAACAAGTAAACCAGTGCATTGATCAAGTTTAAGGTGATGAGGAAAATCACCAACTTTCCTCCAATAATCCGTTTTTAAACTATAAACCCTAACTTCAGATTCAAAATGCACAAAACCACCACCATTAAACTGGGTAATCCTCATCACCTTGTAGTCATCACTCACTGAATCGTACCCAAGTCCATAAAAACAACAAACATACGACAGAAAGCCACTGGGATTTCGACCGGCGAGAGAGGTAATTCCAAATACTTTCGAGTTGATGGGTTCCACAAAACAACTTCTACGTCTCTGAAAGACAAACAGAGCAAGCCATTGCAGGAATTCCAAACTTGATCCAATCGTTTCTCAAACGTGAGTGGTTGATAGAGCTCAAAATCTATGTCGAGCTTATCGAAGTGTACGGAGCATAGTAGGTTTGGGATGTTCGAGTTCAACTTAGTGACAATGAGGGAGAGATTGGATCGGGATTGAATGGATCGGTGAAGGTGCATTTTGATGAAGGTAGGGCTGTCGATTAGAGAACACCATGGTTTGGATACGCACCTGAATTGGAGGAGTGGTTTCACCGGCAGTCGAGAGAGTATCTCGGAGATCACCTCGGGCGGAAGCTCCGGCGGCGCTTGCTCCATTAGGGTTTGTGAAGGGCTTGGAGAAATGTAGTGACTATCACATTCACTAATGGCCTTCAAATTTTAGATATTATACTATTTTCCCTTTCGTATTAGGGTTTGTCACACACGTTCAGTCTGTCTGATTTTAAGTTTTTAATTTATATTTTATATTTTTAGTAATTTTTTTATATTTTATATTTTTATCATTTTTATTAAATGCACTTAATTTAAATATACTTAAAAATAAAATATTTGGCCCTGTCGAGCACCCCAATGTAGGTCTCCAATTTGAGGACATTCACTCTCTCTAAGATATCACTTCGGAGCCCACCTTCAAAATGTCTTACCTTCTTATAATCAGTGTCAATTACATGTGGTGCAAACCTGGCCAATTCAATGAATTTGGCCTCATACTCGGCTACAGTCATGCTGTCTTGCTTGAGTTCCATAAACTCGGCTACTTTCCTATCCCGAACACACTGTGGGAAGTACTTGTCGTAAAAGATCTCCAGAAATTTCACCCAGTCAACATCTTTATGGTTTTCTCGCATTAGCATCCACCACCTTCTTGCCTCGTTTTCTAGCATAAAAGTGGCTAGAAGAACTTTCTGTGTCTCTGAACAGGGGAACACTTCAAATAATTTCTCAATGCCGAGGACCCACGATTCGGCTTTCAACGGATCTAATCCCCCGTGGAACTGTGGTGGTTTCATTTTCTTGAATTCCTTGGTGAGAGCTATTATCCGGTCATCATTTTGATTATCTGGCACGGGTGGTGTTGGAGGTGGAGGTGGCGGGTGTGGTTGCTGCCACTGTTGTTGCCACTTCTGTTGCTGTCTCAGAGCCTCTGTCATTTCCTGAATCAGTCTTTCCATTCTGTCCAGTTTTGCAGTAGAAGATTCCTCAATCTTATCACCTCTGGTTCTCACCATCTGATTAAACTTGCATTATATTCCATACAAAAGGTACACAAGTATGCATACACTAAGAAGCACATATTTCCAGATAATTTGCAATGCAAATAGTTCACAACTTACAACATACAATTGTTCATATCAAAACATTTAGGCATATAATCAATGCTTCCAAATTCATATTTATCACATGAATGCATCCTAGATCTTATCTAGACGCTTATTGCTCTTTTTTGAACAAGTGTGTGAGTTATTAACTCGTGCTCTGATACCACTTTGTCATGACCCGAACCCGCCCATATGGGTTAAGGACATAACTGTAGACACCCCATTTTTGACCGACCTTAAGACTCAGACGTCACCGATTGAGCGCTCGGTGATATTGCATACTGTGCTCATTCAGAAGTCTCAGAGTCGCGGCCGTGCGCCCTGCCTCCGAACTTCCGAATCCTCTTCTGTGCCTTGTCTCGGTTTGCGAACCAGACTCGGTTTTCTCTGTTTTCTTTCCTGAGGGAAGGGAGTGGTCTTGTAGATCATCTCTCGGTGGCCGTGAGCTACTTTTCATGGCCGTAGGCCATTTTGCCCATTTCGGAGCCCGGTTCCCGGTTCTCGGTTCTCGGAGCCGTCAGGCCGTGTGCCTCGGTTCGGGACCGCCCAACCGTCTCCGATTCCTCCGGTTCTTGGCAGGTACCTCTGTTTTGTCATAACAGGGCACACTGGGGCCCCTGATGCCCACTTCGTGGCCGTATGCCACTTTCGGTGCCTGTAGCCGGTTTTCGGGACCCCGAACTGCGTGATTTGGGCCCCGAGCATTCATTTTGCATCGGTTTTCTCTGATTTTTGGCAGGTACCTCTGTTTTATCATTCCGAGGAACACTGGGGTCTCTGATACCCACTTCGCTGCTGAACACCACTTCCGGTGCCCGCAGCCCATTTTCGAGACCCCAAACCTCGCGTTTTGGGCCTCGAGCGTTCATTTCTCATTAGTTTTTGTTCAATTTTGGCAGGTACCTCTGTTTCAACACCAGGAAGATCACTGGGGGGGAGAAGGCCAGCAATTATCCCAGATAACCAGTTTCGCTCCTCCGGCGCCCGTTTTGCTCACTTCCGGGCCAATGTTGAACACCCTGGGGATATTTTCTTCCAACCAAAGCTACATATCTGTGATCAGGGGACATGGGAGGACCCTAAAAGAGCATGGTCGGCCAGCAATTCAAAGTTTCATTTTTGAGCCCCTCCTTCAAGCTCTATGTTGTGGCTCCTGCTTCAGTGTTGCCAATTTCCGACCTTGGAACCTTGTTCTACACATCTGGGAGGACCCTAAAAGTTGGTGGTCGGCCAGAAATTGTTGTTTTCATTTTTGAGCCTCTCCTTCAAGTCCTATGTTGTGACTCCTGCTTCAGAGTTGCCAGATTCCGACCTTGGGGCCTTATTCTACACATCTGGGAGGACACCATTGCATGGTGGTCGGCCAGAAAATTTGCACTTCATTTTTGGGCCATGGCCGGCCGGCCAGGGTGAGTGGCTGGCCGACCAGGTGGGGTGGCCGGCCGGCCACCTCCCAGAAATTTACCTGGCCGGCCAGCTTTCTGCTTTCCAGCCCTTTCCAGCTGTCCGGATATTTTTCAAAATATCCTGGGCATCCGGGGGATATTTTGGGAGGGAATGCTTGGATGCAATTCCCTCCCCTTTTACACCTTTTCTTCCCTATTTGAAGGCATAGCCTCCTCCTTTGTTGAGGTTACAAGATTTCATCTCAAGACTCTCTCTTCAAAAGCCTCCATTTTCACCTCCAAAACCCTCAAAGTTCTTCAAGCTTCCTAGCTCAATCCTTCATCAACCCTAAGCTCCACCTTCACCACTTCCATTCCAGCAGCAAGGGGGTGTTCCTCAGAGGCTTAGAAGCAACTTTCATCAAGGCAAGAGGAAGCAAAAGTTGGATCTTCAAGGGTAAGTCTCAAAATCCCTTTTTCTAGCATAATTTTCCATCAATTCTTTACCCTTTTTGCTCACTGTTTTGAGCTCTGACCACTACTGAAAGTGATCCTCTTTTGAGCTATTCTTGATGTTTGTTTAAGGCTCAACCCTGTTTGAGCCCTCTATCTTATACTTCCTTCAATATCCTCTTATATGCCAATATTTTGCATGCTTTGTTTGGATTATGAGTGATCCATTTTCGAGCCTGACATAAACTGTAAATGGGCCTATTTTGAGCCCCTCTTCAACATTGAAGAAGGGCTCAACCATGTTTGGCCCTTCTATCATGCACTTGCTTCATAATTCCTTCAAATTACCGTAAAATTGCATGATTCATTTGGCCTATTTGTGATCTGATTTGGAGTATTTCATGAACTGATGTTGTGCTTATTTTGGAGCCCTCTTCAACATTGAAGAAGGGCTAAACCTTGTTTTCATCCTCTGCATGCCACTTGCTTTGAATCCATGTCTTGTCCATGTTCTTGCATGCTATTTTTAGCTCATGAGTGATCTGTTTTCGAGCATTAAATATGCTGTGAGTGAGCCTATTTTGAATCCCTCTTCAACATTGAAGAAGGGCTCAACCATGTTTGGCCTTTCTATCATGCACTTCCTTTGAAATGCTTCCATTTTACCGTAAAATTGCATGCTTTGTTAGGCTTGCTTAGCTTCTGATTTGAGCCTTCATCAGGCTTAGAAAGTGTCTTGAAATGACTCATTCTTCATGTTTTGTTAAGGGTTCAAAGTTGTTTGGTGATTTCTTATGGTACCTCATGTTGTAGCCCTTTATTGGCTCATTTTTGCATGCTATTTTAAGCATATCTACATACTGAATTGGAGGATCTAATCTACTGTAAATATGCATGTTTTTGGCCCCTCTTCAATTTTGTAGAACTGATTTTTCTGGTTTGAGCATTGTATATACTACTTGCTTTGTAATTCCCCTCTTTTTCCTCGTTTTTGCAAGCTATTTTTGCCATGCTTGTGGTTGTTATTTAGCTTTGTTTGTTACTGAAAAAATGCCATATTTGGGGCTGCCTTGCTACTGGTTTGCATGTCATGATCATGTTGTGCATGTTTAGTATGGCTATAGGCCATTTCGGGTACTTAAAATCACATTTCGGGATGATTTCATGCATTGGTTGTCATTTCGTATCATTTCGGGACTGTTTTCCCCTTCATTTAGGTGCTGAAATTTGGTTTGCATGCTTGCATATCATTTCCCGTGCTATTTCATGCCTTCGGGCCATGCCTCGGTTTGCGTGCCTGTGGGTACGCACTTCGAGGCACCTCTGTTTTACACGACGGCGTCTGATGTGAGTGTGGCTGAGGTCCACTCATGTTAGTTTAAGCCCAATTTGCATTTCCATCTCATTTTATCATTGCCTCGGTATGCGCGCCTGTGGGCACGCATTTCGAGGCACTTCATTCTTATCCGACGGCCTCCTATGTGAGTGAGCTGAGGCTCTCCCATGTTGGTATAAGCCCATCGTGGCATTCCGTATGCCATTTCATTCCATTTCATCATCGTCTCGGTATGCGTGCCCGTGTGCACGCATTTCGAGACACTTCGGTTTTATCCGATTTGCATTTCACATCATCGCCTCGGTGTGCGTGCCCGTGTGCACGCATTTCTAGGCACTTCGGTTTTATCCGATTTCCATTTCATCATCGCCTCGGTTTGCGTGCCCGCGTGCACGTTTTTCGAGGCGTCTCATTTTCATCTCATTTTCTCAGCATTGTGCATACTAGGCTGTATCTTAGTTGCATTTCATGCATATCATGCATATTGCATTGTGTTCGGAACAGGAGTTAGCCCGGACACGGGAAACGAGGCACGTTTCGCACTCCGAGTGACGGAACGGGTCTCAATTCCCAGTCACCGACACTCCGGATTACCCATGATGGAGTTAGGTTTTCATCGTAGCATTCATGTGCATTCATTCTATAGTGAGTTGTGCAATTCGACTCCTCGGCCATCATGCATCGAGATGCGTGATTGGTGGCACGAGGATCGAGGCATGCATATATTTGTGAAATACATCGCTATGCCCTTTTCCTGCTCTCTGTTGTAGCATATATGGAGAATCAGCAACTTTTCAGAGTCTGGCACGCATTTCAAGAAACACTGCGAACAGAGGCTAAATTGGGCATCCCAGTGGATTTCTGCGCAAGGCAGCCCAGCATACATCATTCATCAGAAGTGAGGCAGCCCCTGGCTTGCATGCCATTTTACAGTCTTTATTAGTTAATTTGTTAATTAATTAGAAATCTGTAATATTCTGTTTATTTCAGACTGTATATTTATTCGGACCCTCTGCGGGAGGGCAAAAACTGTAATAAGTGTGGGTGAGTGTGATGTATGTCTTCCAACCCCACTTCTTTCTTCCCTTTTATTTACCCGCTTACGATGGTTAGATATAGGGCATATTTCAATTAGCATACAGTATGACAGCATGTTTGCATCATTCATCTGTTTTGCACGCACCGGGCTCGGCGCATCATACAAACTGCATTTGTATTTCAATTCCGAATTGAATACGTGTTAGTTGTAGCATTTCATATGCCATATTTAGGACAGCCGAGCCTGCTATAGTTTGCATCTTTGCATGTGTTGCATTAGGCAATTCAGCATAAATTAGGATCATGCATGATTTCTAATAAGTTTCTGTTTTTGGCTTGGAGTACTCGGTAAGTTTTATGCTTTAGCATCCTTGCATGCGTGTGAGTGACTGCCATGATAGCATGCTTACCATGAGGCTATGTACTTATGTGATATAACTGCCTTGAATGCCTGTGGGTGGAGGTTGAGTTATCTGAATTGGAGCAATTCATTGACCGTTTGTTTTAAGCCCACTAGATAGTGGCAAAATCATGTTTTCTAAGCCCACCTGAGGGTGGCAAATCCGCGTCTTAGCCTACTTGCGAGTAGCACCATCAAACCATTTTCAAACAAACAAACATGAAATGTTTTGTTCCAATTCAGGCGATTCAGTCTATACTTGTATGCTGCGCGCATCACATAGTAACCTAGGCTAATAACCGGAATAAGAGCATACAATGTTTTCAAAAACAGATATCATGGTTAGTAGAGGCCGGTCTTTGACCGGGCGAGCGGGGGTGCTCACGAAGTGACCTTCCCCAATCGTACCCAAGTTCCCGAGCCGAGGCAACTTTGGTGATGACGGACACGTGGCCTTTGGCACCGAGTCAGGGTTTCCTAAATTTCCCATTTTAAAAAAATATTTAGGTGGCGACTCTGTTATCTGGCAAAGCAGTCCATGTTTGGCACTTCTTTCAAAAAAATCTGTTTTCAAAACGATTTGCCGGATTTGGACTCTTTGGTTCAAGATTAAGAACCGTGACATTTGAGTCCTTGAACTGTGGTGACCCCAATATGAACAGAACGGGACCTAACCCTCCCGGGGCGTTCGGGGACGTCTACAATAACCGGCCAGTAATCCTGAGATTACCTACGACCTCGAAACAAAACAGACATAACTCAACAGAGTAAAGGGGCCAAACGGAAGCAATATTTAAAAACTTTGTCCATAGAGCCGTGCTTATATACACTTTTAAACAAACCATGTACATATACGTTAATAACCCACAACAAAATACAGTACCATAAAATCCTTTACAGACAGGATCATCTAAACTGAGTCAACCCATATCAAAACTATATAAAGATATACACAAGGTCCTTGCCAACAAGACAAAATATAAATATATAACAAAATGACAAAGTTGGGTCTCGTGCGTGAGACACAAGGCTGATTCTCCAAAACTCATGTTGTTCCTGGCAGACTTCACTGGGGCTGGGTTTGGGCTTCTCTTAGCTCACCTACAAACACATGAATGAGCGTGAGCGATAGCCCAGTGAATAATATCAAATACAGAAATTATATAACAATGTAGAACAACATGTTCCAAACGGCCTTAAGCCCAATTCATATTTCTAATTAACAGATATATAACCATACGAAATTCAAATCATATGACTATAGTTCCAACGTCCTCTCCCTTGGTCCATTCAAAATTCCATTCATGTCAAAACGGCCTTCGGCCCATTCATTTATTGTCAAAACGGCCTTCGGCCCATTCATTTATGTTAAAAACGGCCTTCGACCCACTCATTCATGTCAAAACGGCCTTCGGCCCACTCATTCATGTCAAAACAGCCTTCGGCCCACTCATTCATGTCAAAACGGCCTTCGGCCCACTCATTCATGTCAAAACGGCCTTCGGCCCACTCATTCATGTCAAAAACAGCCTTTGGCCCACTCATTCATGTCAAAATGGCCTTCGGCCCACTTATTCATGTCAAAACGGCCTTCAGCCCACTCATTCATGTCAAAATGGCCTTCGGCCCACTCATTTCTATCAAAACGACCTTCGGTCCATTTATGTTTATCAAAACGACCTTCGGTCCATTCATTTATTCATATCAGACTTTTGTCCATAATCCAGATTAGTAACTCATAGAGCTTATAAGGGAATAAGGAATTGGACATTCACAAGCATTCAAATATCGATATTACTCACAGTGATCGGCTTGTGGATTCGCCCTGGAGCTTGACCCTACACATTCCATGAACACAAAAGGGTCATTAACAATTCAATCCGTTCCTTAATTCACATAGTCCTCTTTAGGCTTTATTCTTATCTCATTAACTCATTTACAATGCTTAACATATGCCTAAGAGTGATTACAAGTGAAAGAGAACAGAAAACGAAACACAGAACGCATGAACAAAATTTCAGAAAATATGGTCCCCGCTCAAGCGGACCCTTAAGGCCTGCAAAAATATTGGTTATCTCAAAATTATGCTCGAGCGTGAGTTAGGGCGCTCGAGCAAAAGGCCTGTCTATAAAAGCTTCCCGCTCGAGCGTCAACTTCCTCGCTCGAGCGGGAACCATGTCTGCAAAAAGTGCTAGGAGCACGATTTTTTCGCTCGAGCGGCACTTCCCCCGCTTGAGCGGACATAAAAAATCTAGGTTTTCCAGATTAAGTTCTTGAGATCCAATTCGATTTTCCAGCCAATATTTCATGCATTATAAGGCTCAAATTTCACATCTAATTGTTCTAACATGGTATGAACACCAAAACACATTACAATGGAGCTCAATTTCATAAGTCAAGCACATGCATGCCTCAAATCAATCCAAACTCATCACCAATACATTAAATTCAACCATGCCAAGCTCAATCCTCTATGATCTACTCTTGCATGTGAATCATGCATTCATATCAACTTAATTGGTGAAGAGAGGCTCAAATACCTGGTTTTTAAACAATATTCAACATAAATCATACACATTGTACTCAAACATGGAGATTCATAGCCATTTCTTACATGCATGTGTTCTAAGACCTTAAATCCAACATATATAACTCAACTTCATTTCAATCTTACTCTTGATCACCTAATTAGCTTGGACACACACAAAATTACAAATTTATAGTCCAAGAATTACTCACCTAGGAGCTTGATTCCCACAATCTATGATTAAATCTTGAATAATCTTCAAGGTTCCCAAGCTTTAAGCTAAGTTTGCACAATTCTCTTCTCTCTCCCTCTCTACAGCCGACTCTCTTCCTCACAATAGTCTAACTCAGGTTTTTGAGTTCATAAGGGCTAGAGGGGAGTGTAGTGCTATCATACAACAAGGCCCACTAATATAATATTTCAATATAAAATAATTGGGCACTTAATTCATCAATTTGATCAGTTTAATTTTTCCAGAATCAATTTCTAATTAAATTTCACCGTAGGCTCTAAAAATTATGCCAATCACAATGGCGCAATCAATTTTGGGTTCTGTGGCCGATAAGGCCCTCAATTTAATTTTCAAAGCAGATTATTCAAACAGATATTCTTACGGTGAACAGATAGAATTTCAAAATCACATATATTCGCATAATGACACACAAAATCATGCTAAACACATAATCGTACTCAAATTAAGGACCAATGAACATACTACGGAACAGGGGTATCACAGTGTGGTTCTTGGATGCATATTCAAGTACTCCGTTTGTTTGTGGTGTGTTTCGGCAGACATTGGGAAGTTATTTTGGATCTTCTACAACTTTGGTTTTGAAGATTTTGATTCATCTATTTGGTGAGGTCTTTCCTCTTATTTATTTGTGATTATTTGGAATTCACCTAAGGGTGGTTTGTGTTCGTGTCTCGTTTGTAATCGTTTGGAAACTATTTGGTTGATAGTGGAATTGAATTTCGATCCCGTGGACGTATCTCACATTGAGGGAACCATGTAAAAATTATTGTGTTGCTTTTGATTTAATTTTTCCGCATTAGTTTTTATTCCTATTGACTGATTTACTTGTAGGAAATTATAGATTTTCCCTAACAGTTCCATGCCCCCTCAATTGTTGGCACATCACCAAAAGGCTAAGAGAATATAAAGAGCATTCCAATGTGGCAAGTAATCCAATACAATCCATTCAAACTAGACGAGTGATATCAAAAAGAGCTGATGTGTTGCAAGATTGCGTTTTAGGCTAGAATTATTAATCAATTTAAGTCATAACAACATAATAATAAATTCACTAAGTCAATGGAATGTACCTAAAAACAATTGCAGACTGAAATGCATGATTGGAACTGCCATACTGCTGAGACTGCAATGCATGATTGGAACTACCACTATCACAACCTCCACCACCTCCTTTTGCAACCAAACATAGAAAATATTCTTCATCATAAAAAAATTTCACCGAAACAAACAGATAGTATGGAGAAACAATCTAGTTTAGATCATAATTAAATCGATTACTTAATTAACACTATATTGAATAATTTGATTACAAAAAGTGCCTTTTTAATGTGTACTACTCTATCTTTAAAAAAATTCCAATTTTGATTAATTAAATCCTCCACCCAAATCAATTCGTATTTTACATCACCTTTCATTCCATCTTTCCAAAATGCTAGAACCTAGGGTTCTACCATGACAGATGCTAAAAGCATTTGACACTGATGAGTGATGAGTGATGACCATAAAAAAATAAAAAAAAAGAAAAGAATAAAAGCAAGAAAGAAGAGAAAACCTAGGATGTTTAGCTGATGAACTCAAAAAAATGAGAACCCAAACAGCCCCAGTTTACCTTCAGTTACTTTGCAAGTGTTATGGTATGTAGGTATATAATACTAGCACAACTCAATGCGTGGCCAATTTAAATAAGTAAAAATAAAATAGAATATTTATTACAGATATTATGTTTAATTCAAGTGATAACAGTCTTGTTTATTATATTATTTGTCTATAGTTCGAGTCTTGTGCTTATTATTTGTCTAATGGTTTGTTTTTTTTAATGACAAAATGGACACTCGACATTAAAGTGGAGGATGGTTTCAAGTTTCCAACTAAGGTGTTACCTTTATTAGTATAGATATTGATATGCATAAGAATCTTTGCTTAGATGTTGGAGGATGGTTTTAGGACGGTAACTAAGGTATTCCCTTTATTAGTAGTATAGATATAGACATGCATCAGAATCTTTGCTTAGATGTTAAAATGTCTCTGTACGTTTGGAATTGACTTTTTAATATTTTTTTATGGACTCATTTTTAATTTTTAAATGAAAATTAAAAATGTATTTGGTTGAGTTATTAAAAATAGTTTTTGAGTATTTTATTTTATGTATTTTGTTATTTTTGGTGAACTTTTTATATTTTAGTCAATTTTTTTTTTTAAATATACCTAATCTTAATGTACTTAAAAATTCAAATATTTATGAATAAATTTAATAAAAAAATGAAAATACACTCTTTTTTTTTTTTTGTATTTAGTGAATTTCTAAAAGATTATTTTGACAAACTTTGTATTTTGTATTTTGTATTTTCAAGAATCACCAATATCAGCCCCCACCAATGCATCATATTTGACCATACTCTCCAAGCAAATGGAGACCATAGAAACAGGTGAGATACTGATTCCAAATCATTATTACAAAACACACAGAAAATAGAGACAAACCTTTAGCAACTTGGTGTGCATTATTTTGAATTATTTTATACTTTTTATATATTAAATTTTTAAAAATTCATAATTTTTGTTGTACATATTTTTAATTTTTTTTTTATTGTACATAATTTCTCATGCTCTATCTTTGATGTACTAAAAAAAATATTAACAACACAAATAGAACACAACCAACAAAGTTAACCTGATTGGTCAGAACTCTTACACTTAAGTAGAAGGTCAGTGGTCCAGTAGTTCAAATCTCCCTATATGCGTGTGGGTCTTATTATCTGATTTGAAGATTGCTTTAGCTTGTATCGGATATCCTTATATTACATTACCTTTGGATGGTTTGGCCAAATGAGGTCTTCCTTTTATATAGGCACTCTAGCTTTTAAGGATTATTCTAGATAGATGTTTCCACATCCTTCTTAGAACTATCCTTCCCTTTATATAGGCACCCTTCTCCTTATATTACATTACCTTTGGATGGTTTGGCCAAATGAGGCCTTCCTTTTATATAGGCACTCTAGCTTTTAAATATTATTCTAGATAGAGGCTTCCACATCCTTCTTAGAACTATCCTTCCCTTTATATAGGCACCCTTCTTAGAACTATCTAAAAAATATAGAATTATATATAACATTCTTGCATTCTCTCAAACCTTCCGAGAGTTTCTGGAATCTTTTATTCTAGATAGAGGCTTTGACATCATTCTTAGAACTATACTCCACTTTATATAGGCACCCTCCTTAGAACTATCTAAAAACTATAGAATTATATAATTTTCTTGAGACCTTCTGGGAGTTTTTAGAATCTTGCCTTAGCCTCTAATGTTTCAGCCATCCCCTGGGGGAGATTTTGTGTAACCAACTCAGTGGGTCATGACATATGTGTAATTAATCCTTTATCTTTCTCCAGCCATGCTCTAGTAAGTGGGCTCAATCCCAAACCAATTATATTATGGTTCAAATTATTCATCTTTTAGGACACATTATGGTTAAAATTATTCATCTTTTAGGACACATTCAGTTTATCATTGACGTAAAAAATTAGATTGATCGAATATCGGTAGTCACATAATCCGGTTATATTTGTCTTTAAAAAATTCCAATTTATTTTTAAAATCACATTCATTTTGTTTAAACAAAAATATGATTGGATCATGTGGTTACTAATATTATGAAGGATTTACTCAACCATTTCCAAAAAATGAACAATTTAAATCATGATAATAGATCTAGAGTCGGACCCACTTGATGGCATAACAACTCTTGCTGTGAGAGGCACATCAACCACCCTTGTAGTATGTAAACCAAGCACACTGCTTGATTAGTTTAAGAGCAACATTTACTCTACTCTGCTTCCGTTTCGGAACACTTTACCTTCTTATGATTAAAATATAAACAGGGAATCCTCTTGATTTAGGATTAAAAAGCAAATAACTCTATTAACGGTAGGGGGAAAAATTACTTGAAAGTCATAATTTCCTATCTTAATCGCATATATAACAAACTAAACCATAAATTATGCTAAACACCAGATTTATTATTACCATAGAAATTAGCTTAATCTATTTTTTAATTTTTAACCCAATTTCTTATTCAATAATACTTTAAATTAAACATATATATATATATATATATTATTACAAAAGAAACCAAAATTAGGGTTAGGGTTTGGTTAGGAATATGGTTTAATTTGAAGAAGAAGATGAAGATAATGGTAAATAAATTTTAAGGGGTGTATTTGTAATTTATCCTAATTCACAACAACCATTAGTTTGATTATGGGTGATTCTCCTTACGTCACTATTTAACCTCTTTACACCATCCATCTCATTACACCACTAAAAAAAATATAGTTCTCATTACACTCCTAATATATACCAAACTAACCAAAATTAACCTAAATAACTATTTTATCTCTTTACATCACTAATTTTGGTAACACAGTACTAAACAATGTATATATATTCGTGTTATGCTGTCAGAAAAAAAATAGATCACTCCAGCATTTTGTTGCTATACATTTATAGAGACTTTCTTCCAAATAATGATTTTTTAATTTGTGATGGACATGTTTGGTAATACAACGCTAATTAATTTGAATTACTCCAGTGCCATGTTATCGGACAATATTTTTTTCCCCAGCATTATGTTGTTGTTCAATTAGATGATAACAAGAAATTAATTTGGGTCACTTGTGAAGTTCATGTTCAGTGATACATTGTTATACAAATGGGATTACTTTAATATTATGTTGCCAAACTACAATAGATTGGTCTAGGCCCCCGTCGCTGTACATTGAAAGATTTACTTTTTTTCTTGAAGCATTCATAAAAAAAATTCATAAATCAAACAAACATCCATAAAATCATACATAAAAAGTATCCATAAAATTATTCATGAAAATATCAAGTGTACGAATATCCATAAAGTATCCATAAAATTTGTCATTGTTTGCATTCATCAATCAAACATGTTATCACAATTCGTCTTGGTAATTTGTGGATAATTTTTTCCCCCTTAATAGAAATAGACATCCACACCTTTTAGAACTTATCAATCTCATTCGTTCCCCCTTGATCTTCATGTTGTCTCTATAGTAACCACTTCTTTTACAAGCAAGTGTAAGGGTTGGTTTTCTTCCATTATCTCTTGCATCTGATGTCTTTATAACAATGACAAATCCAGTCTTCTTCTCAACGTCAGAAATCCATTTAATTAATGCTTCATGACTACTAAAAAACTAAAGATAATAAATACATTTATATGTCAAATTATTAATAAAACTCAATACATATTAAAAATAAGAAAAAATCGTATTTATTAAAAAAAACTTAACAAACCTCATTTGTAATAAATTCATGACTAGAGTCCACTAATATTGCAATACTTGCGTTGTTGCAATGAGTATAAGTATAATCATTCTAGGCAAAAAAATAAAAAATATAAAAAATGAAACTGAAAATACATAGTAATGAGAAGCCGAACAAATTAAAAAAATTCGGTTTGGGGTTATCAAAAACGTATCTTTTATTCGATAGTTGGTTACCAGACTTATATTTTTTCTTCGACAATGTGATGCTGGACTATTTTATTTTGTTCGATTTCAAACCACCGAACGAAAGTCGAACACCAGTCTAGAAAAACGAAACAAAAACCTACAAAATAAATAAAATAAAAAAAAAACTCACCATTTCACCTTTTTAATGGTTTTTCACCATCGTTTCTTCATCCATTGTTTTATTTACTGATCAAAATACTATAATTCTCACTTTTTGAAAAGAAATGTGTAAGAGAAAAGAAAGATTAAGAAAGGAAAAAGAGGAGTAGGGATTGAAGACCAAGGGGTATAAGGAGATAACAAAATATATTTAATTTTAGTGTTTTGTCCTTAAAAGTAATTTCACATATGGACAAAATTGGGAGGAAAAAAGAAAGTCATATAGAGAATATAAAGAGGTAAAATAGTGGTGTAAGTAGAATCACCCATTGAGATATTAGTCTGTTAGAAAAATATTATTCAATAATACAATTTTATTCAATAAAATGATCAAGAGATTGATAACTATAAAAGAGTTAACCTGTAAGATTGAGGAGCATTTTACAAGATACAATTCAAGTGCTCACAATCTTTCTCGTCCAGTGTTCACGTAAAAATACATAAAATATACATATACAGCTCCTTAAAAAATTCGCACTCTTTTACTTGGGTTGACATGTAAAATCTCTGTATCTTTCTTCTCGAACTCATATATTAGTATATATAGAGATGAGAAACTTATGGGAAATAATACATAACAATTATATATATTAATCACTAAATAATTAAAATATAAAAATTGATAATAATTTTGTAACTGAAATGAATAATGGTCATGAACTGACTAAATAATAAATTAATTTGTAATATTTAAATATATTTATTTTAATAACAAAATTTGTAACAACCAAAATATTGAAAGAATTAAATATGAGTTTTATTTTTATTTGTAGCAGCCATTGTTGTGCGGTGATATGGGCTCATTACGGGGCCCGTTTCACTAATCGAAACCGTTCACATTTTAGAATACATAGAGTAAAATATATCTGCAAAAAATCAACTTGATTAGATATTGTTAATCATTTTATCTAATTGAATTTGTATATAATTGTGATTTAAAGTATAAAATTGAATAAAAATGTGAGTGAATGAATGAGTTAACAATATCCAATCAACTTGATTTTTTATAAGTATGTTTTACTCGATATACTTTAAAATATGAAAAATTTGAATAATCGAAACGTGTCCAAAAATGGTATAGCGATCCCGGTTTTTCCCTTGTTGTACAGTGATCCGGACGTGCGTCCGTGGGTGTTAGTGGTTGGTTATTACCTTGTTTACATCCTTTCCTACCTTGTAGTTGAGTTATAGGATGTGTTGGGCAGATTTGGAGCAGGTTGGTTGAGCTTAGGAACCAAGTCTAGTTGTCCAGATTTTGGTTTGTCCGCTCGAGCGGGACTTTTGACGCTCGAGCGGGGACCTTTTGTTCCTTGTCTGCTCGAGCGGGGATTTGGGCGCTCGAGCGGGGGACCCGTCTACAAAAGTGCTGGGAGTGTGCATTTGGCGCTCGAGCGGGGGATTGGCCGCTCGAGCGGGAGTCTGTGAGTGACGCTCGAGCGGGGGTTTGGGCGCTCGAGCGAGGAAGCTGGTTTAAGGCTCCGTGTTTTGGCTTTTCAAATCACTTTTTCACTTTCTCTTCTCCCTCATACTTTTCCAAAAACACCATTGTTGAGCTTTTCTCTATATCCTTGCCTTCTCTCTAGGGATTGATCTAGTAAGAGTTGTTTCCTCACCTTGGGCCTTTACAAAAAAGTTGTTGATCGTCGAGGGCTATCTTTTGATCCAAGAAATTTGTGATTTGGAGCATCTTCGTTTTCTTCATCTTCTTCGTTGGTTGTCAACATTTGAGGTAGGGATAACCTACTCCTCTCTATGAGCTTTGTCTTTAAATTTTGGTATTTTGATATGTTGAAAATTGTTGTGTAATTCTTGAGAAAGTTTGGGCCTTTTGTGTAATTTTACAAAAGTTTTGGGTTTTAAATATATTAAACCTATATGCATGTTTGGCATGGAGAAATGGAATTAACCTTGAAACATTGATGAAAATGGAACCTTAAGGGTTGTAATGTTAATTATGGAAAATGCCCTAATTACATTGGTTAATTAATTGGTATAATTAATTATGAGAAATGAGGGATCGAAGAATTGGGAATGTTGAGATTGGGATTGTATGGAATTAAAGGGTGTAGTTGAATTATTTATCGCTCACCAAATTGAAATGTTGATATATGTATCCATTTGTGCATTTATTTTCTGTTTAGAAATAACTGCTTTGGGCTATCGGTGAAGGATAGTCGTGATTGTTGTAGACAATGTATGATGATTAGGCAAATGAAAACTAATCAAGGGAATGAGCCATTGAATATGACTGTTGAACGAATACATTAACTGTATGTATTTATTGGTAATGTGTATAATAATTGTTTATATGCATTGTGTTGTGTTGGAGGAGATAGGGGATGTACTCCACGGTTTAGGGGAAGATAGGGGATGGACCTCTAAACCGGATGCGGTCTAGGGGAAGATAGGGGATGGACCTCTAGACCGGATATTGTTTGGAGGAGATAGGGGATGGACTCCATAGATACAGCTCATATGCTTATCTACTGATGTGTTGACACAGCTCATATGCTTGTCTTTAGAAGTGTGATATATGGAAGTGTTGATATAGCTTGTATGCTTATCTGTTGATGTTTTGATATAGCTAATATGCTTATCTATTGTGAAATGGAAGAATGCCTAATGTTGCTTGGCCAGGTTCTGAGCCATGGATTAAATTGAGAAATGAATGAGAAATGGAAAATTGAAGAATACTATGGACTTGTATGTCATGAAACAGTAATGTGACCTAAGGGAATGAAACAGTGATGAACATCTATCAACTGCTAATATTTTAGTCATTGTTCATAGCTGGTTTAGTGTATTTCTACTGGGCTGTTAGCTCACCCTATACGGGAACGTCATTTTCAGGTACAGATGGAACGTTACCACCAAGGCAATAGTAAGGGTGGATCATTGGGGAGCAAGAGTTTCCTTATTTTGCTTATTGTGTGCATGTATTTTGTTTGTAAAGCCAAGGGCTTAATATGTAGTGAGCGAGACTCTATTTGTGTAACCAAGCAAGGTCTTGGAAAGATGTAAGCCTATAGGGCATTTAATTGCTTGCTAAATTGTAAACTCTGATATATGAACTTATGTTTATTCCGCAAATGAGTCACCTTTAATGTTATTTTTTTTGAGGGCGTTACAACTTGGTATCAGAGCGTACCGAGTTTGAATACTTTGGGTACGTGGGAAGTGATTAGTATCAGAGTGGGTTTGTCTCGCTTGGTTAGAGACGTAGACGTAGTGTTATATGCTTCTATGATAACAAGCTTATGTGATTATGTGGGTATGGGATTTAATTTCTAGGATGTTGATTGGATCCTTGAGTTTCTGTGAGTCTTGTTGGAAAGGCACTTGATCAATGCTGTTTCTAACCGGAACTCTAGTAACGCCTCGGGACTGTCAATATCTGGAAAGGAAATTCGTAAGTGCTTATGTATTTATATGCTTACGTGGAATGAATTACAGTTGTCCGTGTTTAGGTTTCGGCACGTTTATGGATGTGCTAATGTTCTGTGTTATTTTATTAGGATGTCAGGACGTGGACGAGGAGGACGAGGAGGAAGGCGTGGTAGGCCTAGGAGGCAGGAGGTGCCTATCCCGGAGGAGATTCCGGCAGTACAGGAAGGGGTTGGCCAGGCCAATGTGGTTGAGCCAGCGGGCCAGCAAGCTATGGGTGCCTTGGCCAGAGAGATAGCAGGAGCTTTGGGTATTCTCAGAGCTGAAAATCAGAATGCAGAGGCAGGGCCTTCTTTCTTGAAGAGGGAATTTTTTCGGTCTAACCCGGAGGAGTTTGTTGGGGATCCAAGGGAGCCACTAAAGGCTGATGAGTGGTTGGAACAGATGAGTAAAACGTTTGAGATGCTTGGCATCGAGGACGGAACACTGAAAGTGACCTTGGCATCCTTCCAGCTGAAGGGAGAGGCGGGTCAATGGTGGAAATATGAGAAGACTCGTGTTGGAGGGGAATGGCAGGCCTTTGTAGACGCTTTTCAAGAGAGATTCTTATCTTCAGCTGCTCGGGAGAAGCTGAGGAGTCAGTTTGAACGGCTTAAACAGCAGGGTATGTCAGTGGCCGAGTTTGAGGCTACCTTCACTAGCTTGTCCAGGTTTGCACCTGAACTTGTGGCGTCCGAGGAACGCCGTTGTGCTGAGTTTGAGAAGAGGTTGAGGCGTGGCCTCAAGTTGAGGGTTGGAGGACCTCTCATTCGCGAATATAGACGGTTAGTGGATTCGGCTGCTCATATGGAGATTATGATGCAAGAGGAGGACGATGAGAAGCAACACGGTTCCAAGAGGAGCCAAGAGGGCCAGGGTGATGGCAGGAGACAGAGAGGTTTTCAACCTCAGCAGTCTCAGGGTGGTTTACCTAGATCGACTTTTCCGGTATCAAGTGCAAGCTCCGGGAGAGGTAGTCAGGGAGGCTTGACTTGTTTTGCATGTGGCCAGTAGGGTCACAAGTCTTCGGTATGCCCACAGAAATGAGGAGGTCAGCGAGCTGCTTCTTCTACAGCTAAACCTCAGGGTCAGAGTCAGGGCAATGGCCAGCCTTTGTCCTGTTATCAGTGTGGACAACCTGGGCACATGAAGAGGTATTGCCCATAGTTGAGTACCACTTCAGGAGCGTCTGGTTCTAGGCAGACGCAAAGTTATCAGCCAGCTCAGTCTATGCAGGCTTCGAGGGCAAATCCGAGAGCTTCATCTTCCCAGTCTGCGCAGCAGTCGTATGCTCCTGGAGGTGAGCAGTGGAATCAGGGGCCTACAGGGCGCGTGTATGCAGTTACCGTGCAAGATCTAGTACCGGCTCCATCAGTAGTGAGAGGTACCTTTCTGTTTTGCAACTCGGTTGCTAATGTATTGATTGATACGGGTGCGTCTCACTCTTTTGTATCTGCTGCATTTGCATCTATGTTAGAGTTGGAGTTGGCACTGTTAGCATCTCCTATTTGTGTTGTCACCTATCGGGGGTGAGTTGATTTTGAAACACGGATGTAGAGGTTGTGATATAGAGGTCGCCGACCATAGGCTTCCGTTTCCTTTCGTGGTTATGCCCATGAAGGACTTCGATGTTATTTTAGGTATGGACTGGTTATCGTCATACCGGGCAGTTATTGATTGCTACCGCCAGAGGGTCACTTGTTGTACCGTGAGCGGGGAGTGTTTCCATTTCTTGGGGGACCGGGTTGGTAGTGTTTTGCCACCGGGGTATGATCCGCGAGGGCGGAGTGAGCTTAGTGGTCTACTTGCTAACTTTGAGAGTGGTGAGTGTGATGAGACCCCGATTGTGTTGCCAAGAGTGGTTTGTGAGTATTCGGATGTTTTTCCCGAGGACCTCGTAGATTTACCACCTCTTCGAGAGACTGAGTTCTCTATTGATCTAGTGCCCGGCACGGCGCCGATTTCTATAGCACCTTACCGTTTTGTTCCAGCAGAGTTGGTTGAGTTGAAAGTTCAACTCCAGGAATTGCTAGATAAGGGCTTCATTCGCCCTAGTGTTTCGCCGTGGGGAGCACCAGCCCTCTTTGCTAAGAAGAAAGATGGTGCCTTGAGACTTTGTATCGACTACCGAAAGTTGAATCGGGCGACGGTTAAGAATAAGTACCCTATGCCCCGTATAGATGATCTATTTGACCAGTTGAAGGGTTCCCGTTGTTTCTCTAAGATAGACTTGAGATCGGGTTACCACCAGTTGAGGGTCAGGGAGGAGGATATTCCTAAGACGGCATTCCGTACGCGGTATGGCCATTATGAATTTCTGGTGATGCCATTTGGGCTTACCAACGCACCGGCAGTTTTTATGGACTTGATGAACCGGATCTTCCGGGAATTCTTGGATCGTTTTGTGGTCGTTTTCGTGGATGACATCCTTATCTATTCACCTTCTGAGGAGGAGCACGAGGAACACTTGAGAGTGGTGCTTGAGATACTTAGAGCCCATAGGCTGTATGCCAAGTTCGGGAAGTGTGAGTTCTGGCTAGGGGAAGTCAAGTTCTTAGGCCATGTGGTATCCAGGGAAGAGGTGTCTGTTGATACATCCAAGACTTGAGAGCAGTGCAAGACTGGGCACAGCCTAAGAGTGTGTTTGAGATCCGCAGTTTCTTGGGATTAGCTGGGTACTACCGTCGGTTTGTGAAGGATTTCTCCAGGTTAGCTTCACCACTGACTAGGTTGACTCGGAAGGGAGTCAAGTTTGTATGGAGTGAGACTTGTGAAAAGTCGTTCCAAGAGCTGAAAGTTAGATTGACCACCGCTCCGGTCTTGATTATTCCGGAGAGAGGGTTGGGTTATGCAGTTTATTGTGATGCCTCACGAGAGGGTTTGGGTTGTGTGTTGATGCAAGAGGGAAAAGTGGTAGCCTATGGCTCGGGTCAGTTGAAAATTCATGAGAAAAATTACCCTACACATGACTTAGAGTTAGCAGCAGTGATTTTTGCCTTAAAAATCTGGAGGCATTACCTTTATGGTGAGAGATTCGAGGTATTTTCGGATCATAAGAGTCTGAAGTATTTGTTTACACAGAAAGACTTGAACTTGAGGCAGAGGAGATGGATGGAGTTCATTGAGGATTATGATTTCGAGTTGCACTATCATCCGGGGAAGGCCAATGTGGTGGCCGATGCACTTAGCAGGAAATCCATTAGTGATGTAGCTTGTGTAGCCATCCGGGAATGGAAGATGTTGGGGGCACTTGGCGAGTTTGATTTGCATCTGGGCGAATCTGTTGAGGCTGCGGCCTTGTTTTCTGTTGTTGCGCAGCCTACACTTGTAACTCGAGTGTTAGAGGCACAGAGAGGTGACCTTGAGGTAGAATCCCTCCGAGAGAAGATCTCCAGTGGGAAGGTTGAGAAGGGTTTGTCTGTGTATCCCGACCTGAGTGTGAGATACCGAGACCGTTTGTTTGTGCCGGAGTCTTGCCGAGAGGAGGTACTCCGAGAGTTTCATCATTCACGCCTTGCGGTTCATCCGGGAGGTACTAAGATGTATCGGGATTTGGGTCGCCAGTTTTGGTGGCGGGGTATGAAGAGAGATGTGGCTATTTTCGTATCGAAATGCCTTACTTGTCAGCAAGTGAAGGCCGAGCATCAGAGGCCAGCGGGTTTGTTGCAACCCTTGCCTATTGCCGAGTGGAAGTGGGAACATGTCACTATGGACTTCGTTGTAGGTCTTCCGAGGACTCAGCGGGGTAGTGATGCTATTTGGGTGGTTGTAGACCGGTTGACTAAGTCGGCGCACTTCATTTCTATGCGCGTGAGAGATTCGGTAGATCATCTTGTAGACTTGTATATTCGGGACATAGTGAGATTGCACGGAGTCCCAGTGACGATCGTCTCAGATAGAGATCCTCGTTTTACTGCTAGGTTGTGGCAGAGTTTGCAGAGTGCCTTGGGCACTAAGTTGACCTTTAGTACGGCTTATTACCCTTAGACTGACGGGCAGTCCGAGCGTACTATTCAGATCCTTGAGAATATGCTACGGGGTTGTGTCCTTAACTTTAGTGGGACATGGGAGAGGCACTTACCATTGGTGGAATTTGCCTACAACAACAGTTTTCAGTCGAGTATCGGTATGGCACCGTTTGAGGCCTTGTATGGCCGACCGTGTAGATCTCCTGTTTGTTGGGCCGAGGTGGGTGATGTAGCTTTGTTGGGTCCGGAGTTGGTAAAGGAAACGACGGAGAAAGTTGAGCTTATCCGTAAGAGGCTTATTACAGCTCAGAGTCGTCAGAAATCTTATGCTGACCGTAGGAGGAGACCGTTGGTGTTTGGGGTAGGTGATCATGTTTTTTTGAAAATATCACCTAGACGAGGTTTGGGAAGTGTGGGAAGTTGTCTCCTCGGTTTATCGGTCCCTTTGAGATCCTTGAGAGGATTGGGGAGGTTGCTTATCGTTTGGCTTTGCCACCGCAGTTGTCCGGAGTTCATGACGTGTTTCATGTGAGTATGCTTCGGAAATATGAGCCGGATCCATCACATGTGTTAGATTGGACTGACTTAGAGGTAGATGAGGATGCCTCGTATGAGGAGAGACCGGTTCGAGTCTTGGATAGGCGGGATCAAGTCCTGCGTGGTAAGACCATTCCTTTGGTGAAGGTTTTGTGGAAACATCACGGAGTGGAGGAGGCCACTTGGGAACGTGAGTTAGAGGTCCGAGAGAAATATCCGGATCTATTTGTGGATGTTTGAACATATGTTATATATACATTATTGTATTACTGAACTTGAAGATCATTAAATATGTCTTAAGTTGTAAAACATTGTGAATGTTTTGGTTTATGAGAATATTGTGGGACTTGCCTTGATATGGGAGTTGATTGTAATATTGCATATGTTGGTCATATTATAGAACTGGAAATGTATCATGAAAATTGATTATGATATGAAATTGTAAACCATGTATGTTGAAAATGGTTGAAAAGAAAAGGGAATACATGATGGAATGTGTTTGTTGAGAGATGCCTTTTAATAAGGGATGAAATGGCCGGTGATGGGTCAAGTTGTTTAATGTTGAATGGTAACATTGTGTAAAATTGTGATAAACTTTTCGAAGACTTGTTCTAAATTTCGGGGACGAAATTCTTTAAGAGGGGGAGGTTATAGCGATCCCGGTTTTTCCCTTGTTGTACAGTGATCCGGATGTGTGTCCGTGGGTGTTAGTAGTTGGTTATTATCTTGTTTACATCCTTTCCTACCTAGTAATTGAGTTATAGGTTGTGTTGGGCAGATTTGGAGCAGGTTGGTTGAGCTTAGGAACCAAGTCTAGTTGCCCAGATTTTGGTTTGTCCGCTCGAGCGGGACTTTTGACGCTCGAGCGGGGACCTTTTGTTCCTTGTCTGCTCGAGCGGGGATTTGGGCGCTCGAGCGGGGGACCCGTCTACAAAAGTGCTGGGAGTGTGCATTTGGCGCTCGAGCGGGGGATTGGCCGCTCGAGCGGGAGTCTGTGAGTGACGCTCGAGCGGGGGTTTGGGCGCTCGAGCGAGGAAGCTGGTTTAAGGCTCCGTGTTTTGGCTTTTCAAATCACTTTTTCACTTTCTCTTCTCCCTCATACTTTTCCAAAAACACCATTGTTGAGCTTTTCTCTCTATATCCTTGCCTTCTCTCTAGGGATTGATCTAGTAAGAGTTGTTTCCTCACCTTGGGCCTTTACAAAAAAGTTGTTGATCGTCGAGGGCTATCTTTTGATCCAAGAAATTTGTGATTTGGAGCATCTTCGTTTTCTTCATCTTCTTCGTTGGGTGTCAACATTTGAGGTAGGGATAACCTACTCCTCTCTATGAGCTTTGTCTTTAAATTTTGGTATTTTGATATGTTGAAAATTGTTGTGTAATTCTTGAGAAAGTTTGGGCCTTTTGTGTAATTTTACAAAAGTTTGGGGTTTTAAATATATTAAACCTATATGCATGTTTGGCATGGAGAAATGGAATTAACCTTGAAACATTGATGAAAATGGAACCTTAAGGGTTGTAATGTTAATTATGGAAAATGCCCTAATTACATTGGTTAATTAATTGGTATAATTAATTATGAGAAATGAGGGATCGAAGAATTGGGAATGTTGAGATTGGGATTGTATGGAATTAAAGGGTGTAGTTGAATTATTTATCGCTCACCAAATTGAAATGTTGATATATGTATCCATTTGTGCATTTATTTTCTGTTTAGAAATAACTGCTTTGGGCTATCGGTGAAGGATAGTCGTGATTGTTGTAGACAATGTATGATGATTAGGCAAATGAAAACTAATCAAGGGAATGAGCCATTGAATATGACTGTTGAACGAATACATTAACTGTATGTATTTATTGGTAATGTGTATAATAATTGTTTATATGCATTGTGTTGTGTTGGAGGAGATAGGGGATGTACTCCACGGTTTAGGGGAAGATAGGGGATGGACCTCTAAACCGGATGCGGTCTAGGGGAAGATAGGGGATGGACCTCTAGACCGGATATTGTTTGGGAGGAGATAGGGGATGGACTCCATAGATACAGCTCATATGCTTATCTACTGATGTGTTGACACAGCTCATATGCTTGTCTTTAGAAGTGTGATATATGGAAGTGTTGATATAGCTTGTATGCTTATCTGTTGATGTTTTGATATAGCTAATATGCTTATCTATTGTGAAATGGAAGAATGCCTAATGTTGCTTGGCCAGGTTCTGAGCCATGGATTAAATTGAGAAATGAATGAGAAATGGAAAATTGAAGAATACTATGGACTTGTATGTCATGAAACAGTAATGTGACCTAAGGGAATGAAACAGTGATGAACATCTATCAACTGCTAATATTTTAGTCATTGTTCATAGCTGGTTTAGTGTATTTCTACTGGGCTGTTAGCTCACCCTATACGGGAACGTCATTTTCAGGTGCAGATGGAACGTTACCACCAAGGCAATAGTAAGGGTGGATCATTGGGGAATAAGAGTTTCCTTATTTTGCTTATTGTGTGCATGTATTTTGTTTGTAAAGCCAAGGGCTTAATATGTAGTGAGCGAGACTCTATTTGTGTAACCAAGCAAGGTCTTGGAAAGATGTAAGCCTATAGGGCATTTAATTGCTTGCT
Organism: Camellia japonica; assembly: GCA_030407325.1. Classification (NCBI taxonomy): domain Eukaryota; kingdom Viridiplantae; phylum Streptophyta; class Magnoliopsida; order Ericales; family Theaceae; genus Camellia; species Camellia japonica. Next base: position 29,932 of record JAPPVO010006200.1, on the reverse strand, counting down.
AAATTGTAAACTCTGATATATGAACTTATGTTTATTCCGCAAATGAGTCACCTTTAATGTTATTTTTTTTGAGGGCGTTACAAATGGGCTCATATGACCACACAACAGTAGTTGTTGTGCCCCAACCCATCTCCAAAATGTTATTACATAAAGATACAATCAGGGGCGGAGGCACATAGTGGCCAGGGGGGTCACGTGCCCCCTTGGGTTTTTGGAATTTTTTTTTTTTTCAAACATAAGAAAAATATTTTAAATAAAAAAATTTATAAAAATATTATTTAAAGTGAAATGTCAATGACATTTTTAAAATTATGAGAACAATAATGATTATTTTAATTTAAAGTAAAGAGACTATGACAAGTTATACTATTTTATATGAAAATTTTAATATAATGGTGATATTTATTATTATTGACATGCAAACATAATTAATATCAATAAAGATATATGAAATTTATTGAATTGCTAGGTACATTTGATATGTAAAGCTTGTCCTCCATATGTTTCTTTCCATTCATAACTAAAATGATCACTATATAAATTATAATCATGCAATACATCTTCAATTATAAAAATAAAAATAAAAAATTACAATAAGTTATAACTAATATCAAAATGAGTCATAACTAACTATTACTTGATATATAGTCATAACCAAAATAACAACCACAAGAAGTTACAACTAAATTATATCTAACACTATAATGTGTCATAACTAAAGACCACAAAGATTATAATTGCCATATATGATAGATACTTTTTTTTATGATGTGTTTTATAGAATTTCTCTACTAAAATATATTATTTCTATCTCAACTTATCTTCTTTTTTAATTTTCCAATCTACCTGTAAATAGTTACTCCCTAATATTTATATAAAATTTAATCTCAAATCCTTTAATTTAAAATTCACATTTATCCAAATAGACTCTTAATATTTAAATTTAGTAATATTTCATTGTTGTTTATTAAAAAAATAAAAATAATTGCTTGGTTAGAGTTTTCCAAAAATACTTTTCAGAAAATTCTACTTTCTTGTTTTCCGTTTTTTATTTTTACTGATTTTTTTAATATTTTAAGTAATGTTTTTAATTTTTAGACATATCTAACATAAATATACCTAAAAAGTAAAAATTTGTGAAAAAAACCTTTAAAAATTAACTAAATACCAAAAATATAAATTTAAAAAAAAACGAGAATTCTGTACATTATTTGTATTTTTATGTATTTAATAATTTTTAAAAATATGTTTTCATAAATTTTTTACTTTTTAAATATATCTAAGTAAAGTGCATCTAAAAAAGTAAAAAAAAATGTTTAAAATTTTAAAAATATTCACTAAAAATAAAAATAACACGAAAACAAAAAAACTCAATTTTCAAAAAATTTAATCCAAAAAATTCAAACCAAACACACTGATGTTATCATTAATTTGTGCCCCCTCTCCTTTAAATTCCTGGCTACGCCACTGGATACAATACACATTAATTCACCATAATTGCACAACAAATTACACAATGAGGTCGGTCACTTGAATTTTGAATTTTGTATCAATTCACCATAATTGATAATGATATCAAAACAAAAAAATTGATAGGATCACTCGTAAAAGTTTACATTAAAATTTTTTGTAATGAACATTTAAGTTTTTATTCTTAATATTCCCTCAAAAAATATTATTATCTTATTTTAAGAAAATTCTCCAAGATTGAAAGGAGCCAGAGAGGGGGAGCCGGGGTGATCAAAATTACATATTGCTTAAAAGATATATAATTAGAGTTCAGTTTGTTTGTTTCACTCACTGTCATCATTTGTCACACGTCTTCTCTTGTTGTACGTCTAAATATTAAGATTTACGAGAGACATGCGACAAAAGATAAGACAAATAAGAGACAAATAATACAAAACCGTGTGGTTATAAATCACCTAACTTTTCTGTTGCAACCATTGACTTTCACTTTAAATTCATTGAAACATGATTATCACAAGAATTTGAGTAAAAAAAAATTTCCCACCAGCAAAAACTTCATATACTTTCATATAAAAAATGCATCATACAATTAGTTCCTTGGGTGGTCCCTACAAGGAAGACAAAAATTCTAGACGAATTTTTTATGTATTTTATTCACTGTAGCCAAAATTTCCTTGCTTCATTGTAAAATCCATCATTTAGGGAATATGCATGATCCATGAGCTGCATCAACATTAAACACAAAGGGTGAATGAGTGAGTGAGATGGAGAGAGAAATTTGTTTATGGTACTAAATTTTCTATGTTAAAAATTATTGTTTTCTTGTCTCAATGCACTCTTAGTTGAATCATTGAGTTTCGAAATTCCCATGTTTCAAGATCAACATTAAACACAAAGAAAGTGAGTGGGTGAATGAGACGAAGAGAGAAATTTGTTTACGGTATGAGATTATCTAACTTAAAAATTATTGTTTTCTTGTCTCAATATATTCTCAGTTGAACGATTGAGTTTCGAAATTCTCATGTTTCAAAGATTTCAACCACATCATATGATTGAGAATGCATTGAAGACAGAGGAACAAAGATTTTAATAACCAACTTACAAGGATCAGTAAAGACGACGTTGCCAATACGTGACGGGCAGAGAGCGCCGGTCTTATAATAGAGATTAAAGACTACTGATGCATGATCACGCACAGTGTTGGGCAAAAAACATGGACCTCCAGGCTTTATCACACTACAATCAACCCCTGGTTTCGTGCAGAAAAAGTCTATGTTATTTTGCAACAAAAGATTTGACGCCGAAGGGTTTGCAACACACCAATTGTCTGACTGCATCGTCATCATATAAATAAGATATAATTGGGACCAATTAGTGACAAGAATTTTCATGATCGATCAATGACATTTTTTTGTTATAAAGTGAACAATTTTAAGCTTACTGTATCATTCTAAATAATTTTTCTATTTATATGACACTATACATACCAGTTGCTTGTTCTGCTCAGCCCATGTGTTGGAGTCCATAGAGCAAGTGCAAGCAACAATGCAGAGCAAGAAAGTAACAAAACAAAATGAAAATTTTGCCTTGTCCATATTTTCTATTTAGTCTTTGCCAATGCACTACTTGTCAAGTATTGTAATCCTCATTGGAGCTTAAATAATAATCAAGGGTTCGCCTAGTGGGTGCAGTTTAGGGTTTGGAATGTGCTTCCTTTTAAATTTTAGATTTAACTTTTATTAGGTGTATTAATTTCTTGGGGCCACGCCCGTGAGCACTACTCGAGATTTACCAAATCTACTGGAAAGAGCGCTTTGCGTGTATCTCGAATTAGTTAAAACATGCATAAATTGACCAGGCACCCAAACATATAAAGAAAATAAACAAATTTGTGTCTTAAATAGTGTGTGTTCGATTCGAAATGAAGAGGCAGTTAATGTTTTTAATTATTGCTTACCAAAATGTTTACTGGAATCATCATTATTTCATTTATTCCTATTTCATTCATTTTATCTTTCCATTAAGAGAAAATATCATTTCACCTCCCAAACTTTCACACAATTTTCAATTTGACCCTCAGACTTTCATTAATATAAATTTTACATCCAAACTTTCAAAATTTTAATTAATTTGGCTCCTCCTGTCACATTTTGTCATTAATTTTGGGGGGCAAATTGATTTTTAAGGTATAGTTTGGGAGGCAAATTGATTTTTAAGGTATAGTTTGGAAGGTAAAATGAAATTTCAAATGAACTTTGGTGTCACGTCAGCACATTCCGTCCAATTGTAGACGAAATGTGACAGCAGGGGTCAAATTGATTAAAATTTTGAAAATTTAGGTGTAAAATTGATATTAATCGAAGTCTGGGAGTCAAATTGAAAAACGTGTGAAAGTTTGGGAGGCAAAATGATATTTCCTCTTCCATTAATTTGGGATGAATAAACTATACTAATTGGTATAGTTAAAACATGATTTGGATCAACAAAAAAAAAATAAATAAATAAAATTGTTTGGTTAACAAACTTTTAAAATACAAGGCAAAATTCAATTTTCTCTCTCCTTCTCTTTTTTTTTATATATATATATTATTAATAAATCAATCAATCATTTTTGCTCTCTCCTCTCTCATTTTCTCACATTTTAAATATCAATCAATCAATTTATTTTCATACCTATCTATTCAACTACAAAAAAAAAAATAAAAAAAAAAAATTATAAATCATTCCAAAACTATTTTTAAAACTCATAACCAAACAAATTTTTAACTTTTAAAACTCTTTTCGACAACTTATCTTTCAAAATACAATTCAAAGCTAATTTCAAAAACTAAGCCAAACAGAGCTAATTTTTACAAATTATAAAAAGAAAGTACAAGAATATATATTGTAAAATAGATTTTTTTTTCTTCATAATTATATCCATGATGACATGACAAATAAAAAATAAATTAGGAAAAATTATTATAAAAAAAAAATCCCAAGTTTGAGTCTTGTAACAAAATAATTTTTTTATTTTATCAATTTAAATTCTAAACTTTTGATTTGTTTTCAATTTAAATCATTTTTTTATTTCCATTAAGTAAAATCGATGGAAAAATATGTATTTTAACCATTAAACTCAATAAAAAGTGTATTTTAGACATTTTATGAGTTTAATGACTAAAATACTATTTTTTTTATCAATTTTATTTAATGAAAATAGACTAATGATTTAAATTGAAAAATAAATAAAAAGATTAGAATTTAAATTGATAAAATTAACAACTCATTACTTTTTCGTTACGAGGCTCATTTTTTTTTTTTAATTGTCCCAATAAATTATAAACTCAATTTGGTAGATACTAGTCAATACAAATAAACATTTTCTAACAAAAAAAAATTATTCATAAAAAGTAGATACTATAATTAACCTCAAAACATATATTCTCACAATACGGACTAGTAGTTGGCACACACAATTTATGTGCAATTCAAATAAATAAAAATAAAACAAAATGTTTAGTATATTTTGTATGTCATTTAAATTGTAAGATTTTCTTCTTCATTTGACTAAACGCCCAAGGTTTAAGTCCCTCTCATCTATTTATTTATTTAAATGTAAAAGTAGACACTTCGAATAATCGCAATAATGTCTCAATAGTAATATAAAAAGACGAACGAACATTTTAAACGGATGACTTCAATCAAAAAACATTTTAAACACATTTCAGTATATCAAAAATCAATTTAAAAAAAAAAAAAAACGCAACTTAATCAAGTATTTTTTTTTTTGGAGTCGAGTGGACTTGTTACAATAAGCGTGCTCAAAATTCAGAATAATTGGATGATTATATTTTTTTAAAGAAATTTTATCATACACACCGCTCTTTGAGTGTGTACCATATGCCTCAATTGTGACATTTATAGTCTTTAGTTATTGTTGATTGTGTTATTAGTTATGACTTGACTATGACTTGGTTATACACATTGTGGTGTTAGTTATGACTCATAAAATGTTGATTATGATGTTATTTTAGTTAGGGTTAGGCTTGTCTCTAGTCTACTGGATGGTATTGTTGGGCCTGTGGGGTCCACCACGAGTCCTCTTTTGATAAACTAAACCATTAAATATGTAGAGCTTGTCAAGTATTTTATCTTTGTAAAAAATTACGTTGATCGGATATCGATAGTTACTTGATCGGATCAGATTTTTGTCAACAATTATTTTGAAAATTAAATTTGCCGTTTACAGAAATCTAATTTGATCAAATAGATATCAATATCTGATCAATGTGATTTTTTACAAAGATAAAATACTCGACGAGTTCTACACATTAAACAGTTCGGATTATCGAATTAGAACCCATGGTGAGCCCCCATGGGTCTAACAGTACACTCTAGTCTAATCTTGAACTGGAGAGAAGCGTTCTTTTAGTTATACCTTATGTGGTATTTTTTTATGAATAATTATTTTTTTTTTTTGTAATTATGATCATAGTAAAAAGCCAGTTTTTTGGTTTTTTTAGATTACATCACCTCTCTATTTTTTTACACAAAAAAAAATAAGAAAGCTAGCTTTTTACCAACTTCTCAAAACACCACTATATATATACAATAATCCTAGGTTTCATGAAATAAATATCATAAATTTTTTTTATGAAGATTCTCCACCCTTACATTAGTTTGTAATGTTTTATTGTATGTTATACAATCATCTTTTAATTAGTTTGTAATGTTTTATTGTACGTTATCCAATCACTCTTTGATTAGCTTCATTAAACTTTTCATAATATTTATTTCATGAAGTGTAATATTACTCATATATGTATGTATATATATATTGGTTTAATGAATTCAATCGCTCATCTTCGTTACAAATACAATGTAGGTTAAATGAAAGAGTTTGGTGGAGTGGGTTAAAAGTTTGGGAAACAAAATATAAAAATGTAATCATAGTATTATTTTCCTAAAATTTGGTGAAGTAGGTTAAAAGTTTTTATACTAACAAATCGGATATGGGGTCACTATTGTGCAATGGGCACAATAGTAATTGTTGTATGCCCTGTGGAGCCCGTTTTTAAAGAATATTTTGAATCTTTCTTTTTCCATTCATTCATCTGTAACTAATACAATTTTTATAGAGAAGAGGTTACAACTGTTAACTCAACTACAGTTAATTGAACTATGATCCTAACTAACAGAGGTTACATAACTAATCTTCTTTAACAGTAATCAGTTAGAAGTTAGTTATGATAAAGGAGATTTGATCTTGTGTTATGCAGGGCTGCTGATCTTGTGTTATGCAGGTCTTGATGTACACTAGCTGACTCATTGTCTTCTTGGTCAGTGGCTTCTTGGTCTTGCACTAACAGCATTGTATTCTTATCATGCCCCCGCAAGCTCAGAGGAGGGGACGACGGTAAGAGCTTGGACAGCAGAAATTGAAAACGAGACACAGGTAAAGGCTTAGTAAAGAGATCAGCCAGCTGATCAGAGGAAGAAATATGACGGACAGCAACCTGTTTAGCAGTAACACGTTCACGAATATAGTGATAGTCCACAGCAATATGCTTAGAGCGAGCATGAAACACCGGATTGGAACTAAGAGAGATAGCAGACAGGTTGTCACACCATAAAATAGGACAGCAAGTAGGAACCTTGAGATCAGATAAGAGCATTTGAAGCCAACTGAGCTCAGCAGCCGCCTGTGCTAAAGCACGATACTCAGCTTCAGTGGATGAACGCGAGACGGTGGGTTGTTTTTTAGCAGACCAAGAGATCAGATTTGGGCCCAAAAACACACAATACCCCGTAGTAGACCGACGGTCACTCACACTGCCAGCCCAATCCGAATCAGAGAAGGCAAACAGATCAAGCGGGCCAGAAGTAAACTGCAAGCCTTGAGAAAGAGACCCCTTCAAATACCGAAGAAGATGTTTAACAGCAGCGAAATCAGCCGCAGAAGGAGACTGCATAGCCTGGCAAGCATGGTTAACAGCAAAAGCAATGTCAGGTCGGTGATGGTAAGATACTGCAGAGCGCCCACAAGACTCCGATAGAGAGACGGCTGAGAAAAAGGAACTGAAGGAGAAGCAGTAGAAGAAGGTTTAACAGACATAGGAGCAGCACAAGGTTTGCAGTTGGTTAAGCCAGCTTTACCAAGAATTTCAAGAGCATACTTAGATTGAGACAAGAAGTAGCCTGCAGGAGAATGGGCAACTGAAATGCCTAAAAAATAGTTAATATCACCCAACTCCTTCATAGAGAAGGAAGCATGCATGGAGGTAAGAAGAGCAGCGATATGAGAAGGATTGTTGCCTGTTAATAAAATGTCATCAACATAGATGAGAAGCACTGTAAGAGTAGCAGAGGTATGTTGAATAAACAGAGAAGAATCAGAAGAACTAATCACAAAGCCATTGGAGAGAAGAAACTTAGAGAAGGTAGAATACCAAGCCCTTGGGGCTTGCTTAAGCCCATACAAGGCTTTGTGTAATCGGCAAACCAACTGCGGGTGCTGAGGGTCAACATAGCCCTGAGGTTGGGTCATGTATACTTCCTCATCTAAAACCCCATGGAGGAAGGCATTAGAAATATCCATTTGTTTAATAGACCACCGAAAATGTAAAGCCAGACAGAGCAAAATCCGAATGGTAGGCTGCTTGGCAACGGGACTGAAAGTCTCATGATAATCCAAACCTTCCTCTTGAAGATAACCCTTAGCAACCAAACAAGCCTTATGCCGAGCCACAGAACCATCGGAATTCTTTTTAAGCCAATACACCCATTTGCAGCCAATAGACTGCTTGCCAGAAGGAAGGGGGACTAAGGACCAAGTATGCTGCTGTTGAAGAGCATGAAATTCAGCATCCATAGCAGCAGACCAAGCAGGAGAAAGAGAAGCAGCCTTAAAAGTAGAAGGCTCATGAAGATTAGAAGGAATAGCAGCAAAGGACAGAGGGGCAGAAAGAGAGGCAGATTTAGAGCGAGTAGTCATAGGATGAACATTAGTAGGAGGAGGAGGAAGGGAATAAGAAGACAAATCAACACAGAAGGAAGGAGCTGGAACTGAAGAAGGAGGAAGGGAAACAGAGGAAGCAGAATTATGAGAAGGGGAAGAAGGACCAGCAGAAAGAGGAAAGAGAGCAGGAATAGCAGAGTTAGACGGGGCTACAGCAGAAGTAGGAGCAACAGGTGGAACAGAAACAGACTGAGCAGACACAGAGGAAGGGACAGGCAGAGAAGAAGCACCAGACCTGGGAGGAACAACAGAAACTGGCCAAAAGAAAGACTGTAAAGACGAAACAGTCGGGGAAATAGACGGGGAAGAAGATAATGAAGAAAAAGGAAAAGTGTGTTCATGGAAAGTGACATGACGAGAGATATATATTTTGTTGGAAGAGGGGTCAAGACATCGATAACCCTTAGTAGCAGGAACATAGCCCAAGAAAACACAAGGAGCAGACCGAGGTTGAAGTTTATGAGCAGAATAAGGACGCAACCAAGGATAACAAAGACAGCCGAAAACACGAAGAAAAGAAAAATCAGGAGACTTATGAAATAATTTTTCAAAAGGAGTGAGGTCTTGTAACTTGGAACTAGGCATGCGATTTATAAGAAAAACAGAAGTAGCAACCGCCTCAAACCAATAGGTGAGTGGAACAGAGGACTGATGCAGAAGAGCAACAGCAGTTTCCACAATATGACGATGCTTGCGCTCAGCAACACCATTTTGGGCTGGTGTATAGGGACAAGCTAATTGATGATCAATACCAAATTTCTTGAGAAAATTTTGAAATTCATTGCTAAGAAATTCAGAACCATTATCAGTGCGTAAAATTTTAAGAGAAATCTCAAATTGATTTTCCACAAAAGCCTTAAACTCCATAAATTTGGAAAAAACCTCACTTTTATAGTGCAAAGGAAATATCCATGTAAACTTGCTATATTCATCAACAAACAAGACATAAAATTTGTATGTACCAAGAGAAGAAGAAACTGTAAATGGTCCCCAGACATCACTGTGAATTAAAGCAAATGGTTTATTAACAGCAGTAGTTGAAAGGCTAAAAGGCAGCCTGTGACTCTTTGCAACACAACAAGGTGAGCAAACAACAGAAGTTTGATTTCTATGTACAGACAACTGAAATTTATTACAAAGAACTCGAAATTTGTGAGTAGATGGATGACCAAGCCTAGAGTGCCATATATCAGGAGAAGAAGTAGTAGTTCTGTAACATGCTTGATGAGGGAGAGACTTAGGAAGAGCAGCTGGAAGATGATAGAGGCCATGAGAGGAAACACCTTTGTACAAGACAGCCTTACTTGTCTTGTCCTGAATAATAAAATGATCAGCATCAAATGTTATAGTACAATTATTATCATTAACCAATTGATGAACTGAAATCAAATTGGCTGAAATTTGAGGAACATGAAGAACATTACGAAGCTGGAAAGAGGAAAAAGGAGTAGGGAGAAGGCCATTACCCTTGTGCTGAATCGGAAGAGAGACACCATCACCAACCATTACCTGATCATGACCTTCGTAGGGTTGATACATATTCAAGTTCTGAAGATCATGTGTGATATGACTGGTAGCAGCAGAATCTAAATACCAGTTCTCAGAAGGATGTGATGTAGAAGCAACGTAGGCTTTACTTGATTCATCGAATGAATGATGAACAGGCTGTGAAGAAGCAGATGGCTGGAAAGAAGAGTCCAATTGGTACCAACAGTTGAGAGCACTATGATTATTCTTACCGCAAATCTGACAGATGATAGAAGTGGAATTGGATCGTCCACCTCTGCGACCACGAGAAGAAAATCTACCACCTCGTGAATCAGTGCGATCTCCTCTGTGAAAATTGGTTCGATAAGTATTTCGAGAACCAGAATTTCGAAACTGTGATGGAGTAGTATGGGAAGCAGAGTAAGCCATGTGTGAACCAGAAGAAACTTTAGAATTATTCTTTTCAATATGAATAGCTTCAGAACAGAGAAGCGAAGACAGAATATCCATTGAAATTGGATCTGTTTTGGCTCTAATTGTAGTGTTAAATGCACTGTATTCCGCCGGCAAACCATTGAGAGTCAAGAGAACTAAATCCTCATCATCAACAGCAGATCCAGCCAAAGCCAATTGATCAGCAATATCCTTGATTTGTACAAGATACTCCTCGATTGAGGAAGAGGTTTTGGTGATGTTATGAAGCTTATTCTTAAGCTGGTGAATGTGTGATCTTGAGAGAGAGGTGAATCGCTTCTCAAGATTATACCAAACCTCAAAACTAGTTTTACAATGACATACAGATGTAAAGATTGAAGGAGAAAGAGTTGCAGTAATACAACTCAGGAGGTGAGCATCAACAGTATGCCAATGAGTGAATTCAGGATTCAGAATACTCACACCTTCTTTGTCAGTGATCATTTCAGAAGGAGGAACAACAGCTCCATTCACATAGCCGAGCAGTCCAGTGGCACGAAGAACATTTAAGAGTTGATTTTTCCATACAATGAAATTGCTAACATCAAGCTTTACAGTGACAAATGCACTCAGATTCGAGACCAGAAATTTTAGATTTGAAGGAAGTTGAAATGAAGAATCCATGGAAGCCATGGAAGGGCCTTTGAACTCGCTAGAGCATTCGTGGCTCTGATACCATAAAGAATATTTTGAATCTTTCTTTTTCCATTCATTCATCTGTAACTAATACAATTTTTATAGAGAAGAGGTTACAACTGTTAACTCAACTACAGCTAACTGAACTATGATCCTAACTAACAGAGGTTACATAACTAATCTTCTTTAACAGTAATCAGTTAGAAGTTAGTTATGATAAAGGAGATTTGATCTTGTGTTATGCAGGGCTGTTGATCTTGTGTTATGCAGGTCTTGATGTACACAAGCTGACTCATTGTCTTCTTGGTCAGTGGCTTCTTGGTCTTGCACTAACAGCACTGTATTCTTATCAGTTTTGAGTCTTATTTTGATAATTTGAATTATTTATTTTTTAAAAAATATAGTAAAACATATCTGTAAAAAATTAAGTTCATTAGATATCAATAGCAACTTCACCAAATCACATTTATAAATAAAAAAAATGAATTGTAAATATGATTACAAATATAATTAAATGAAAGAGTTATCAATATCCGATCAACTTAATTTCTTACAACTATGTTCTACTCAATATTTTTCAAAAAAATAAATGGTTCGATTATCAAAGTAAGACTCAAAACAAACCCCATAAGACGCACAATAGTCATTGTTGTGCCCACTACACAACAGTGACTCCATATCCTAACAAATCAAGCGTGGTCGAAAACTTTCTTTAAAAATATATATATATATATATTTTTGATTAGGTATCTAATTTTTTGCAATTAGCTCTTAATTTTGTAATCTTTAACTTCAATGGAAAATTTCACAGCCTAGAAACAGTGAAATTTCATCTTTTCAAGACAAAAAAAATTCACTTTTTTAGTAGGAAAAAGATTGAGGGCTCGACAAATCGAGGCTCGAATGCCTTGAATTGTTTTTTTTTTTTTTTTGGGGGGGGGGGGTGGTTGTATTGGTTTGGTTGTTTATTTATTTATTTATTTATTTGTTGGGTTGTGTTGGTTTGGTTGTTTTTATTTATTTGTTGGGCTGTTTTTATTTTATTTTATTTTGTTTTTTTTAAGGGTGGTTATGTGTAGGGATGGGTTTAGGGTTTTAGAATTAAGGGTTTAAGGTTTTAAGTTTAGGGTTTAAGAGGTTTAGGGTTTTAGGGTTTACGGTTTAGGATTTTAGAATTTAGAATTTAGAATTTAGGATACACATAACCACCCTTCCCAAAAAAAAAAAAAACAACAACAACAACATGATTTGAGGCAAATTCGTGCCTCAAATTTCGAGGCCTTTAGCACAGCCCTTTTTAGTAATAGCAAGTATAGTGAAATTTTGTAAGTATTTTCTCTCTAAAATTTCATATTCATCAATAATCTTATTTTTCTTTTTCTTTTTTTGAGTAAGACCCTTTGGTGGTTGGCTTAATGATTATGTAGCACTCTTTGTGATGTGAAGTTTCAAATTCAACTACTATAAATTAGAGTTTATTCAAAAAAAAAATTCATATTATTTCTTTTATTCATTTAAAATAATTTTTACCGCAATATCAATGCAAAGTAGTGTCATGTGTTACTGGTTGGCATCTCTATTAGTCTATATTCTTCTATATACGACATTAGGGCATTTTCAATGTTATTAAATATTTTATCTTTCTAAAAGTTACCATTATGTATAGATTTTATTTTACCTATTTGCTTTTTCAAATTTCTTCTTCAATCTTATTTTTTATTTCAACTATTCATCCATATACTACTAACCTTATAGAATGTCACATCAACAATAAAAATGGAGAGAAAGAATATGCAATAAGGCCAAATGCCGAATCATATACTCTAGTGCATTGGAGTGAAAAAAAATAAAATATATTAGACATTTTAGCTAACAAGCATTATATGACCAATGGTTGTTTTTTAGCTTGAAACTCGCTGCTGATTTTCTTAATTTTTTGAATTTTTAATATCATTAAAAATGGGTTGAATTACATTAATAGTCCTTATAGTTTGTAACTTATGTCGCTTTAGTTCCTGACTTTTCAATTGTGCTATATCTGATCCTAAATTTTGAATCTTGTTCCAAACAAGAACAATCAAAGATGTTTCCTTTGCAAATGGTTCATTTCAAGGATAAAGTCATCATACAACTTATTTTGTATTGGTTAATGTAACAAGCCCGCGGGAGACCTCGCTACAGCTCGGACTCGATTTTTGTAGTCACGGTTCTTAATCTTGAACCAAAGAGTCCAAATCCGGCAAATCGATTTTGAAAATAGATTTTTTGAAAAGAAGTGCCAAACATGGACTGCTTTGCCAGATACAGAGTCGCCACCTAAATATTTTTTAATGGGAAATTTAGGAAACCCTGACTCGATGTCAAAGGCCACGTGTCCGTCATCACCAAAGTTGCCTCGGCTCGGGAACTTGGGTACGATTGGGGAAGGTCACTTCATGAGCACCTCCGCTCGCCCGGTCAAAGACCGGCCTCTACTAACCATGATATCTCATCTTGAAAACATTGTGTGCTCTTATTCCGGTTATTAGCCTAGGTTACTATGTGATGCTCGCAGCAAACAAGTATAGACTGAGTCGCCTGAAGTGGAACAAAACACGTTATGTTTGTTTGTTTGAAAAAATGGTTTGATGGTGCTACCCGCAGGTAGGCTAAGACGTGGATTTGCCACCCTCAGGTGGGCTTAGAAAACAGCGGTTTTGCCACTATCTAGTGGGCTTAAAACAAACATTTGATGAATTGTTCCAATCCAAATAACACAACCTCCACCCACAGGCATTCAAGGCAGTTATATCACATAAGCAGTTAGCCTCATGGTAAGCATGCTATTCATGGCAACACTCACACGCATGCAAGGATGCTAAAGCATAAAACTCACCGAGTACTGCAAGCCAAAACAGAAGCTCGTTAGAAATCCATGCATGATCCTAGATGCACAAAATTGCCTAATGCAACACATGCAAAGATGCAACCTATAGCAGGCTCGGCTATTCTAAACATGGCATATGGAATGCTACAGCTATCATGTGTTCAACTTGGAATTGAAATACAAATGCAGTTAGTGTGATTCGCCGAGCCCGGTGCGTGCAAAACAGATGAATGATGCAAACATGCTGTCATACTGTATGCTAATTGAAACATGCCCTAATCTAACCATCATAAGCGGGTAAATAAAAGGGAAGAAAGACGTGGGGTTGGAAGACATACATCACACTCACCCACACTTATTACAATTATGCCCTCGCGCAGAGGGTCCAAATAAATATACAATCCCGAATGAAAGAATAGTACAGTCTAAATAATACAATCCAAATAATGTACAAATTCCTAATTAATTTACAAATTAACTAAAAAAATAAAATAAAACTGGCATGCAAGCCAGGGACTGCCTTGATTCTGCTCCGGATGATGGAATGATGCATGTTTGGGCTGCTTTGCGCGAAAATCCACTGGAATGCCCCAATTAGCCCCTGTTTTGCAATGATTCTTGAAAAGCGCGCCAAACCTCGGAAGACCGCTGATTCTTGATATGCTACAACAGAGAGCAGGAAAGGGGCATAGCAATGTATTTTCACAAATGTATACATGCCTCGATCCTCGTACCACCAATCACGCATCTCGATGCATGATGGCCGAGGAGTCGAATTGCACAACTCAATATAGAATGAATGCATATGAACACTACAACAAAACCTAACTCCATCATGGATAATCCGGAGTGTCGGTGACTTGGGAATTGAGACACGTTCCGTCACTCGGAGTACGGAACGTACCTTGTTTCCCGTGCCCAGGCTAACTCCTATCCCGAACACGATGCAATATGCATGATATACGTGAAATGCAACTAAGATACAATCCTAACATACACAATGTTATGGAATGGCATACAGGTACACGAGGTGATACACAACCGAGCATATACAATGCTATCAATGAAATGGCATATGCAATGCAATAATGGGCTTACACCAACATGAGAGAGCCTCATCCACACTCACATAGGAGGCCATCAGATGAAAATAAGATAACTCGAAATGCGTGCTCGCGTGCACGCAAACCGAGGACGGACCCTCAGGCACCGAAATGCCACTCTAATGAGACAAGGCAAAGACATGGAATATGGTATGCAAATATGAAAAAAATCAGTGGCAAAATGAGGGGCAAAACAGCCCCGAAACAAGGCGAAATGACACCCGATGCATGGAATCTCTCCCGAAATGCAAAACTAGGCATGCGGAATGGCCTACAGCTATACTAAACATGCATAAGTCGAACATGAAGTATAAAAGAAGAAGCAAGGAAGCCCCAAAATGAGCATTTTTACAGTATAAAGCATGGCTGAACAGCAAGCACAAGTAGGGCTAAAATGGCATACAAAAATGGCTCCGCCGGTGAGGCAATGAAGCAAGTGGTAGATGCAATGCCCAAACAGAAAAAGACTCTTCTACAACACTGAATATGGACCAAAAATATGATGTTTTGCATTAGATGAAAAGCCCCAAATCAGTATGTAAACATGCTCAAAATGCAATGCAAGATTAAGGCCAACAAAGGGGCAAAGAAGTAACTGATATATGGGGGGCTCAAACAAGTGAGGGACCTTCAACAATGTTGAAGAGGGTCCCAAAATATATCATTTTACAGTAGATGATCAAGCCCAAATCAGTATAAAAACATGCTCAAAATGCAATGCAAGATTGAGGCCACAAGAAGGCTATAACACAAAGTATACAAAATATTCATCAAAAAGCCAAAGACCCTTAATGAAACATGACAAGGGGGTCAAAAAATGGCCACTTTCAGCTCTGATCATGGCCGAAAAACAGAAGCAAGATAAGCTAACAAAACATGCAAAAATAGGGACCAAAGAGGGGTACAATGGAAAGTGATACATGGAGGTCCCAAACAGTATTGAGACCTTCTTCAATATTGAATAGGGGCTCAAAATAAGCCTATCTACAGTTTATTACATGCTCCAAAACAGATCACACATAGGCTAAAAATATCATGCAAGATAATGGCATTCAAGAGGATAATGAAGCAAGTGCCAAAAAGAAGCTTCAAACTGCAATGAGCCCTTAATGAAACATGGAATATAGCTCAAAAAAATGACATTTTCAGTTTTGGTCGGAGCTGAAAACAGCAAGAAAAATGGCTAAAAAAAATGTTGCAAAATGAGACCAAAAAGAGGGGAAATGAACTTACCCTTGTAGACCAACCCTTTTGCTGCCTCTTGGACCAAAAATGTTGCCTCCTAGCCTCTGAAAAACTCCCCAAGCTGCTGGAAATGGAGTAGTGGTGATGGTGCTAGGTGGTGATGAAGAAAGGGTGTAGAACTTGGAAGATTTTTGAGGATTTTGGAAGAGAGGAAGAGGGAGGTGTGTATGCAAGCTCTTAGGGATTTTTTTGTAACCCTAAAACCAGACCTGGGCTGCTGGTTATATAGGCCAAAGAGGGGGAGAAAGAGGGGGAAAAAGGGGGGGAAAACAAGCCAAGTTTCCCCCAAAAAGTTGGCAAACCCGGATACACAATCTAGGAGGGAAATGAGGGCATTTTTGGAAGGAACCAGGTGTGAGGAACATGGCCAACCAGTTATTGGAGCTGCAGGTGGCTGGCCGGCCACCCCCCATGGCCGGCCGGCCAAGGGTTGGCCGGCCACCACATATTGGTGGCCTCCCATGTGTCCTCAACACAACCCTGTGGTTGAAAATTGGCAACTGTGAACCAGGAGAGAGAACAACCCACTTTTCAAAGGGGTTCAAAAGGGTCAAATGGAATTACTGGCCGGTCACCACATATTGGTGGCCTCCCAGATGTGTACATCACAAATATGGGGTTTAGGGTTGAGGAAAATGGCCCTAGGGTGGTCAACATTGACTTTGAAGTGAGAAAAATGAGCATCGGAGGGCGATAATGGAATATAACTGGTTGCTGGAACAATTACTGGCCTCCCACCCTTCTACGACCTTCCCAGTGATAAAATAGAGGTCCCTGCCAAAAATGAACAAAAACCGATGCAAAATGAAGGTTCGGGGGCCGAAACGCGCAGTCCGAGGCCCCGAAAACCGACTGTTAGGCACCGGGAGTGGTATTCGACCACGAAGTTGGTCTCTCGGACCACAGTGTCCCTCAAAAGGGAGGAAATAAGATGCATGCCAAAAACCAAAGCAAACGGAGGTGGTTGGGCGGTCCCGAACCGAGGCGCTCGGCCTGACGGCTCCGAAAACCAGGAACCGGGCTCCGAAATGGGCAAAATGGCCTATGACCACGAAATGTAGTCCATGGCCACCAAGAGATGGTCTACGAGACCTCTCCCTCCCTTTGGGAAGAGAAACAGAGAAAATCGAGCCTGGTTCGCAAACCGAGGCGAGGCACAGAAAAGCCCGGAAGTCCGGAGGCAGGGCTCACGGCTGAGACTCTGAAACCTCTGAACGAGCACGATATGCAACATCACCGAGCGCTCAATCGGTGACGTCTGAGTCTTAAGGTCGGTCAAAAATGGGGTGTCTACAGTTAACTTGTATGTTATTGAGAAATTCTATTTGCTCACCACTAATTCTCTCTATACACACCATTAATAGATTGAATTTATATTCCAACAATATCCTCAAATAAAAATACCATTAAGGACAATATGAGGGTGTATTCTACTTATTCAAAGATTTTATTTATAAAAACACAAAACACTCTTCACGTACCATCATCACCTATAGACATATAAACATCCAAAACAAAACATTCAAAATAAATTGGTTTTGAAGATTTAAGAACATTGAAATCAATTAATTTTGAAGATTTACACACCATGGATGACATTGAGATCATTGATTTGGAACAATACATTAATGAAAAGGTTAGTTTAATACTTAGTTTTTTGCTTTGTTGTTTATCTTGTTCAAATAATTGTTGGGAATATGACTTTGTTCGTCATGTGTTCTAATAACCAGAGTTGAACTTTTACACAATGTTTGATAATTTTTATTCAAATAAGCAATTTTGTTCAAATTATTAAGATTGACCAAATTATAAATGTTCATCCATAAAAAATTAAACATTTTAATTCCTTAAGCATGTCATTTATCAAGTTTAATTCAATTTAATAATTTAATAATTTTTGATATATATATATATATATATATTTATACAAAAAGTAGATGTATTCAACATTTACAACCAAAAATAAATAAATAGAACATAAAATTTAATATATGTTCAAGATAATAAGTTTGAACGAGTTGAAATTGTTCAGCATATAAAATATAAACATATTTATTTTGTTCAACATAAATATTTTGAACATATTCAATTTGTTCAATTTTATTTTTTTGTATGGTGATATTATGTTCAAACAACCAGAGTTGAGTCATACTTGAAATAGAAAGTGCTATGAAAGTTGAATCCGCAACCAAATCAAAAGAAGATAGAAAAAATATATCAATGTGAGAATCAAATGTGTGAATCAAGGGTGAGAATGACAAATCTTCAACACCAACAATACACCGGAAAAACAATGGCAAGACAATGGCGAAGATGGAGATCTAAAATGACAACAATACACTGGCAAGACAATGGCGAAATGACGGCGATAATGGAGACCTAAAATGACTACAATACACCGATTGAATGAAACTCTCTGTTGGCAATGGAGATTTTCAACGCCAATGATAGAGTTCTATGGTCTTCTAAAGATGAAGATCTTTGGTGTTCTGAAGATAGAGATATTTGAGCGTGGGTAATGGCGTGTGTTCAAACAAATAGGTGATGTGTTACCTTAGGGCTAATAATGAAAAGTTAAGGTGTGAACTAAGATATTTTCTAACCTTAAAAATTATTATGTGTGTGTACTAAGTAATAGTGTGTACGGAGAGGAATGGTGGTGCGTAAATAAAATTACCCTTGTTTGAAATGTAATGGCCTTTTTTTTTTTTAATGAATAATGTTAGAACTTTCTTAGTTATAAAATTCTGTTTAGTTTGGTTTTCGGAATCTGTTTTCAAATTTTTTTTCTAAGAAACTAAAAATTAAATTGGTGAAAAAAATTAAAAACATATCATATAATTTTATCTTTTGCGAGGGTAGAAATAATTTTTTTAAATAATTTTTTTATATTTATTTTCGTTAAATTAATTTCTAATTTTTCAAAAGTCAAACGTGGCAACAACTTTGATGTCATAATTAAACCAATCCATTAAATCAAAAAATTCAAAACTAAAAATATTTCATATATTAAACATACCGATTACACTTTAAAAACCTAATAACCATCCGTTACATGATAATCATCCAAAAATATCCGTTAACAACAAATACAATCATCTATTACATTATAACTATCCAAAAACATCAACAAAAACAGCCACCCATTATATGATCATCATCCAAACACATACTAAAAATTAATTTTCTAAATTTTTTTAAATATATATATATATATATATATATATAAGATTTATCATTTTTATATCATTTTAACTTTGGTGGGTAATTTATTTTTATCAAACTAGTTTATATTTTATTAGATTGATCACTTTGCCCTTGAAATAAAGCAATAGTGTCTTCAATTGTCTATATTTGGAATAAGATTTAAAATTCAAGATCAAATGTATCACAATTGAAAGATCAGGGACCAAAATGACATAAGCCCTAAACTGCAAAGACTGTTAGTGTAATGCACTCTTAAAAATGATATTGGCATAATGTTATTGGTCTAAGAGCAATTCCAACCATACTCTTCATTTTTTATTAGTTAAAATATTAAAAAAAGGTAATTCTTTCTTTTGTCTATTTTTTTATTTATTTATAGCGATCCCGGTTTTCCTCTTGTTGTACAGTGATCCGGACGTGTGTCCGTGGGTGTTTGTGGTTGGTTATTATCTTGTTTACATCCTTTCCTACCTTGTAGTTGAGTTATAGGATGTGTTGGGCAGGTTTGGGGCAGATGGGTTGAGCTTAGGCACCAAGTCTAGTTGCCCAGATTTTGGCCTGCCCGCTCGAGCGGGACTTTTGATGCTCGAGCGGGGACCTTTTGTTTCTTGTCCGCTCGAGCGGGGGTTTGGGCGCTCGAGCTGGGTATACATCCATCCAGTAGTTCTTGAGCAGTGTTGGACGCTCGAGCGGGGGATTGGCCGCTCGAGCGGGAGTTTGGATGTGACGCTCGAGCGGGGAGTTGGGCGCTCGAGCGGGGGGCCTGTCTGCAAAAGTGCTGGGAGTGTGCATCCGGCGCTCGAGCGGGGGATTGGCCGCTCGAGCGGGAGTCTGTGAGTGCCGCTCTAGCGGGGGTTTGGGCGCTCGAGCGGGGAAGCTGGTTTAAGGCTCCGTGTTTTGGCTTTTCAAATCACTTTTTCACATTCTCTTCTCCCTCATACTTTTCCAAAAACACCATTGTTGAGCTCCTCTCTCTATATCCTTGCCTTTTCTCTAGGGATTGATCTAGTAAGAGTTGTTTCCTCACCTTGGGCCTTTACAAAAAAGTTGTTGATCGTTGAGGGCTATCTTTTGATCCAAGAAACTTGTGATTTGGAGCACTTTCGTTTCGTTCATCATCTTCGTTGGGTGTCAACATTTGAGGTAGGGATAACCTACTCCTTCCTATGAGCTTTGTCTTTAAATTTTGGTATTTTGATAGGTTGGAAATTGTTGTGTAATTCTTGAGAAAGTTTGGCCCTTTTGTGTAATTTATAAAGGGTAGGGTTTTAAATATATTAAACCTATATGCATGTTTGGCATGGAGAAATGGAATCAATCTAGAAATATTGGTGAAAATGGAACCTTAAGGGTTGTAATGTTAATTATGGAAAATGTCCTAATTACATTGGTTAATTAATTTGTATAATTAATTATGAGGAATGAAGAATTGAGTTGGGAATGTTGACAATGTATGATGATTAAGCAAATACATTAAATATGACTGTTGAACGAATACATTAATTATACATTAAGTGTGTGTATTGATTGATGATGTGTATAATAATTGTTTATATGCATTGTGTTATGTTGGAGGAGATAGGGGATGTACTCCACGGTTTAGGAGAAGATAGGGGATGGACCTCTAAACCGGATGCGGTCTAGGGGAAGATAGGGGATGGACCTCTAGACCGGATATTGTTTGGGAGGAGATAGGGGATGGACTCCATAGATACAGCTCATATGCTTATCTACTGATGTGTTGACACAACTCATATGCTTGTCTTTGGAAGTGTGATATATGGGAGTGTTGATATAGCTTGTATGCTTATCTGTTGATGTATTGATATAGCTTATATGCTTATCTGTTGATGTATTGATATAGCTTATATGCTTATCTGTTGATGTATTGATATAGCTAATATGCTTATCTATTGTGAAATGGAAAAATGCCTAATGTTGCTTGGCCAGGTTCTGAACCATGATTTGAATTGAGAAATAAATGAGAAATGGAAAATTGAAGAATTACTATGGACTTGTATGTCATGAAACAGTAATGTGACCTAAGGGAATGAAACAGTGATGACCATCTATCAACTGCTAATTTTTTAGTCATTGTTCATAGCTGGTTTAGTATATTTCTACTAGGCTGTTAGCTCACCCTATACGGGAACATCATTTTCAGGTATAGATGGAACGTTACCACCAAGGCAATAGCAAGGGAGATCATTGGGAAGCAAGGGTTCTCTTTATTTTGCTTTATGTGTGCATGTATTTTGTTTGTAAAGCTAAGGGCTTAATGTGTAATAAGCGAGACTCTATTTGTGTAACCAAGCAAGGTCTTGGAAAGATGTAAGCCTATATGGCATTTAATTGCATACTAAACTGTGAACTCTGATATATGAGCTTATATTTATTCCGCATGTGAGTCATCTTTAATGTTATTATTTTGAGGGCGTTACATTATTTATGTACTCGAACACGACTCTTTATTTTATTATATCTATATATACAAACTGTTTAAAAAGCCTATAAAGACTCTTCAAATGTAACTAGTCTTGAATAATTTTGTGAAAATAACTATTATAATAGTTAGCCCATTGGAATAATTAAAATATAATAATGATGTTAATTATAATAGCTAACAAGTCTCATTTAAGAGTCTCTTACAGATACTTTAAAGATAAATTTTTATATAACATTAAATTGAATATTTCACTTTAAAATTACATTAAATTTAGTTAACCATATAAAGAAATGAATTAAGAAATGTTGCATTAATTAACATGAAATTTGTGTAACTTTAAATTGACTATTTGACCTTTTAAATTAAATTGAATTTACTTACCTTATTAACAAATGAATTAGGAAAGTTTCCATTACTGAGGACTATTTTTTTTTTCTTTGAAATATTTCTCTTTTAAGTTTCATCATTCAAATTTTAAACCAAAATTTGAAAAAGAAAAATTATTGGAGAAATTCCTAGCGCTAAACCGATTATGTTGACCAAAATTATTTAAGTTGGTTTAGTGGTAGGAATTGTTGCTTCCATTCTAAACGTATGAAAAATGGTATTTCTATCCATTCTAATTCTAATATCTAAAGTGAAGGCAGTTGGTAGGGCTGCAAAATGAACCGAACTGTTTGTGAGTTGCCTCAGCTCAACTCGTTTAAACGAGTCGAGCTTGAGCTCGCATAAGCTCGGCTCGTTTATTTTTATTTAAATTATATAACAAATATATTATTTAATAATAGAATAAATACATTATTTATATATTAAATAATATAAATAATAAAAAAATCTTATCGAGTCGAATCGAGCAGAGTTTGGGCTTCATTAATATTAACAATCGAACCGAACTCGAGCCTAGTTAGTTATCGAGCCAGTCTTGAGCTCAATAAATAAGCTTGATAAGCAAACGAGGTAAGCTCGAGCTCAGAAAAACTTAACTCAGCCCGTTGACACATTTGTATCTCATATTTTGAGTTTTTCCAAAATACTATAGTTGATGTTTATGTAAAAAAAGAGTGACAAAATTTGAAACCACTATCATAGGTTTGGCAAAACAAGATCTTATCACTTGAGCAACACATACGTATATGTATAATTTTCTTTATCATTACTCTTATTTATTACATTTTTTTGAATTGCGCCCACATTGTGTGTGCCGGCTAGTTTCTTTAATTTTATCTCTCTTTAAAATTGTCAAACAGTAAACCTTAAAAATTATGAACACTAAGGCCCCATTTGATTGTCCGGATTAAATATAAGGTTTGAGGAGGATATATAATACCTAAGGATAAAGATGTGATATAATATGTTGTAAAATATGAGATGGATTATATATGTTGTAGGGTCACTTATACTATGTTTGGTTATAGGATATAAGATGGGATAAGAGGAGAGTGATTATTTTTGACCTTTAAATAAAGATGATCTATATTTGACGGTGAGGGATATACAATACCATAGGGGGGTGGTATTGCATATCTCTCCCTTTTGTATCATATACTATCCGAACTCCCTCTATCCGGAGCAACCAAATACAGGATATAAGAAGATAAAAAAAAATATGTGAAACCCACCTCATATTATTCTCAGTCTCACATCAATATCCTGCATTAATATCTGGTAAACAAACAAGGCCTATTTCTCAACCAACAAAAACCCCTTCTCTACCCATCTCCACTAGCTAGTGCCACCATTCGCCACCCCCACCACTTCCCTTTCTTCCACGACTCATGTTACTCCTCTTTTATCCTGCCACCACCCTTCCTTATCCAACCTCAACCACCCTACTCGCCACCTCCCATCCCTTTTCATCCACATCTCATGACCTCCAATTCCCTCTATGCTGAAATAGTATTGATTGCTAACAAATAAAAGTTGCAAATGAGATTATGTAGACAAAATTTGTCTCTTATTAACCAAACATTTCTCACAAATTAAGATTTCTCATTAGCATGTTTATCAAAATTTTGATTTGGATTGTAGAATCTTATGATGTTACAACTCTAGTTGGGTCAAACAATCCTATGTGCACGAGGATCTTGAATTATGTAGGATCTTAATGTGACTGTGATCTTAGTTATAAAATCATATAAAATCACATTACGATTCCAATTCTACCAAAATAAAAATACAAAATCTTATAAATATTTATGTATATGTGTATATCTCTATAAAAAATAAATAAATAAATAATTTACTATAAATTTACTATAAATTTTTTTTGAAGCGACTTCTTTAATTTATGTTAACATAGAAGATACATTATATCAAATTTATTATTTTTCTTTAATAATTTTAAAATTAAGTAAAATACATAATCTTTTCACTTTATTTTACATTAAAAGTAGAATCTTATAATTCTCGATCTGATTCTACAATCCAATCCGCGAGTCCCTCCAACGATCCCATCTAGAATCTCTATTTTAACAACCTTGTTATTGAATGGTGATAATGCCATTACATTCAATATTTACTCATCCATGCTGTAACGCCCCTATTTTCATGCCCAAATGGTGATACACTAGTCATGGCTCTTTAAAGTAAAACTGATAACAAATCCTCATACTTGCATTACATGATGTAAATAGTCTTCATGCGACGATACAATTAATCCAACAACATTAATTAAACAACAAATACCCCTAAGGGTTTACAAGTTCCAAGGCCTGAGCCTGGTTACACAAAACGGTTATTCAAACCCACACATATAAAGCCCTTGGCTTACAATCAGAGTCACAGCAAACGAGCACACTATGCTCTCTTCACACACTTCCACACCCTTAGTTAGGCGGGATTACTACATCCTTTCCTGCACAAAAATCCCGTAGGGTGAGCATAAAGCCCAGTAGGAAAATCCTTCACAAAGTATATACATTTTATACAAGTCTCAAAAAAAATGGATGCACATGCCATGCCATGCTCTTTTGAAAAAAAAATAAGAACACATCTTTATTTATTCAAAAACCATCATGCTCAATGATGCCATGCAATTTCAATTGTTCCACATTTATCAATTTTGTTCAAGGGGCGGTAAATACAACTCTGGTAATCCCTAGGTCAGTGTCTGCAAGTAGACTATACAAGTACTACCAATTTGTCATTTTTACCAGTATCATCTGGAGGGCTCGACACCCATTCTTTGTCATTTTTACCAGTCACAAGCTGGAAGGCTCGACACCCATTCCGTCATTTTTACCAGTCACAAGATGGAAGGCTCGACACCCATTCCGTCATTTTTACCAGTCACAAGCTGGAAGGCTCGACACCCATAATCCATACTACCTGTCAAGAATTACCACCGTATTTACCCAAAAAAAAACCATTTCATGAAAACTCATTTCTCAACATTCTTTCTCAATGCATGTTTTCAAATCAACTTTCAAAGTTCAATGTAATCAAATGATTTGATATGACAATGCAACAATAACAATACAATACAACAATTCTTCCATTTCCAATTCTTCCACACAATACTACCATTGTGATCAAAATTCCCATTTCTCCTTTCTATGCAATTTCACAAGATGAATAAATATACATTTATTTCAATTAATCCAAGGGATAGCATAATTCCCACCTTTCAAACATTTCCCACAACTTAGTCACTTCAAGAGTATATCAATACTTAACAATTTCCAAAGTGAGTAACAATTCTCATACTTCTTCAAAATTTAACATTTATAAAATATAAACAAGAAATTTTCCAAACATCATTTATTTTAGCATTTAAAATAAATATAGCAATATCATCTATGGATTTTTAACTTCTCTTTTAAAAATTCCAAATTTCTAGGTTTCTCACCAAAACCATCCATCTTCAAATATTTGACAAGATCTCACCAAAACATCTCCCTTTCATCAACATAGTTCCAAAAACCCCCAAATTTCTAGTAAACCCACTTTGAAAAGTACTCTTTTTCTTAAATCAACAACAAGTTTTCAAATCTAATCAAAGGATGATTTCGAAAATCATCTAGATCTAGCAAAAACATATATATAATTCAAAGAAAATCCCTACCTCAAGTTTGACGAAGAAACGAGTTGAAAACCCCAAATTCAACGACGATGAAATTCAATCTCCACCGCACACAACGTAACCCTCGCCTAGATAACCGACTTTGGTGAAGAACTTAGGTCTAAATCCCAATGGATTTGGAGAAATCAAAGAGAGAAGATGACTTCTAGAGAGAGAAACTCCCGATCTGGAATTTTGGAGAGTTTTAGAGAGAGAGAGAGAAGACTAAAAAAAATGATCTGAAACATCAGATTCACGAACTGATATAACGTGGTCCGCTCGAGCGTGGAAAGCCTCGCTTGAGCGTCAAAAACACTATCCCTGTACTTTTGCAGACAGGTCAAACTTCTGAAACCAACATTCTCCGCTCGAGCGCATAAACGGCCGCTCGAGCGGGTAAGCAGCTTCGAATGCATTATGCATTTTTGTTTTGAGGGGCGCTGCCCCTCAACCCCGCCAGGGCGCTGCCCTTGGAACCTGCGAGCTGACCGGGCAGCTCGACCCCCGCTAGGGCACTGCCCTTGGACCTGCCAAGGGGCGCTGCCCCCTGGACCCCCACGAAGGGGCGCTGCCCCTCGACCCCCGACCGGCCCAGTCGAAGTGGCAAACACATGAAAAAAAAAAAGAATCGATACCGGGATCGCTACAACAAGAGCATAGTGTGCTCGTTTGCTGTGACTCTGATTGTAAGCCAAGGGCTTTATATGTGTGGGTTTGAATAACCGTTTTGTGTAACCAGGCTCAGGCCTTGAAACTTGTAAACCCTTAGGGGTATTTGTTGTTTAATTAATGTTGTTGGATTAATTGTATCGTCGCATGAAGACTATTTACATCATGTAATGCAAGTATGAGGATTTGTTATCAGTTTTACTTTAAAGAGCCATGACTAGTGTATCACCATTTGGGCATGAAAATGGGGGCGTTACAACTTGGTATCAGAGCTACCGGGTTTGAACACTTGGAGCTCGTGGGAAGTGGTTGTTTTACCACAATGGGTTCATGCTGCATGATAGGTTGCATGATAGGAAGATGTTATGGATTTGGTGACTATGTGATAACATGCTTATGTGGTTATGTGGGTATGGGGTTGGACTTTTGGGATGTTGTTTGCGCCTGTTAAATTCCTTGAGGTTTTCTTAGAAGGGTACTTGATCAATACTCGTTCTACTAAGAATTCTTGGTTTTTCATGGGACGAATTTCATCATGAAAGAATAATCCGTATGTGTTTACATGACTAAGTGCTTATGTGGAATGAAATTGAAGTGTCTATATAGTAGTGAATTATATAGAATTGCGGTGATTTGACTTGTGAGATAAATTGCGGGCACGTATGGGTTAGTGTGCTAAAATTTTTTTTTTTTTTGTTGTTGTCCTTTATAGGATGTCAGGAAGAGGTCAAACCCGTGGTGGTAGAGGCGGAGACGGGGTAGGCCTCGCCGGGGTGTGCATGAAGTACCGGTCCAAGAGGTTCCGGTGCAAGAGGAAAGGTCAAGCCAAGTGAATATGGCTGAACAAGTAGAACAAGCGGGTCAAACTGCAATGAGGACCCTAGCCCAAGAGATAGCTACGGCTATGAACATGTTGAGAGCTGATAATCAAGCCGAGAGAATACCGTAGAAGCAAGGTCTAGTTTTCTTACTTGGGAATTTTTGCGGGCCAAACCAGATGAATTCCATGGTGGCCCCGAGCCCAAGAAAGCAGATGAGTGGCTCGAGCAAACAATGAAGACATTCAAGATGCTTCACATTGAGGATAGTGAACTAAGAGTGACCCTAGCTAGTTACTACCTAAAAGGGGATGCGGGTCAATGGTGGAAGTATGCCAAAAGTAGAGTGGAGCCAACGTGGGAAGCCTTTGTAGTTGCCTTCCAAGAGAAGTATTTACCTTCCGCTGCTAGGGAGAGATTGAGGCAAGAGTTCAAAGACCTCAAATAGCTCGACATGACGGTGGCCGAGTTTGAGGCGGTTTTCTCTAGTTTATCTAGATTTGCACCGGAGTTGGTGGCAACGGAAGAGCGCCGTTGCATTGAATTTGAGAACAGGTTGAAAAATAAAATTTTCTTTAAAATTGTTGGGAACATGATTCGGAACTATGACCGCCTTGTAGAGTCGGCAGCATACGTAGAGGTTTCTGTGCAAGCTGAGGAGGAGAGGCTTCGGAGTTCGAGGTCTAGGGGCCAAGAGTCTCAAGGAGACTATAGGCAGAATAAGAAGAGCAGGGGTAACTTTTCATCCCAATCTCAACCACATCAGTCTCGATCTACTTTTCCTTTGCCTAGTGCAGGCCCAGGAAGGAGTACTCAGAGTAGTTTGTCTTGTTTCAAGTGTGGCCAGCTGGGTCATAAAGCCATTTCTTGCCCACAGAAGGTGGAGGACAGTTGATGTTGCCACCACCACCACCTAACCGATCACAGAGTCAGTCTCAGTCCCAGGATAGGGGACAGGGGTTTAACTGTTACCAGTGTGGTCAACTAGGGCATATGAAGAGAACTTGCCCACAGTTGGGAGGCGCATCTGGCGCATCCGGGTCGAGGCAGACACAGAGCCACCAGCAGGCTCATTCAGCTCAGGCTTCACGAGCTAATTAGGGAGCCACTTCGGCTCAGTCGGTACAACAGGCCTATGCTCCGAGAGGGGGGCAAGTTAATCAGGGGCCACAGGGGCACAGGGGCGCGTGTATGCTGCTGTCGTGCCAGAGCAGTTGCCAGAATCCTCAATTGTGAGAGGTATTTTTGTTGTGTGTAATTCTTTGGCTAATGTATTGATAGACACGGGTGCGTCTCATTCATTTATATCTACTGCATTTGCTTCTGCATTGGGGTTAGAGGTAGCACAGTTAGTGCCTCCACTCAGAGTAGAGTCACCTGTTGGGGGTGCAGTTGATTTAGACCGGGGTTGTCGTGATTGTGAAATAGAAGTTGCAGGGCGCCGACTTTCGTTTGCTTTTGTGTTGCTAGATATGTCGAGTTTTGATGTCATCTTAGGCATGGACTGGTTGTGTTCTTATCAAGCTGTGATTGATTGCTACTGTCAAAGAGTTACAGTGTGCACTTCGGGTGGTGATCGTTTCTATTTTCTGGGGAACCGAGTTGATAGAGCCTTGTTGCCAGTTGTTGACCCTCGTAGTAGGAGCAAGCTTAGTGGCCTTCTTGCAACTCTCTTAGATAGTGATAGTGACGGGGCTCGTGTTGAGTTACCAAGGGTAGTTTGTGAATACCTGGATGTCTTTCCAGAAGATCTTACTAGTTTACCACCCACCGGGAGATCGAGTTCTCCATTGAATTGGTGCCTGGCACGGCACCGATTTCCATGTCACCATATAGATTTGCACCCGCTGAATTGCATGAGTTGAAGATTCAACCCAGAACTCTTAGACAAGGGCTTCATTCGCCCTAGTACATCGCCTTGGGGAGCACCGCACTCTTTGTGAAGAAGAAGGATGGATCATTGCGGTTGTGTATTGATTACCGCAAGTTGAATCGAGTTACCATTAAGAACAAGTATCCTCTACCTAGAATAGATGATTTGTTTGACCAACTTAGAGGATCTCGTTGCTTCTCAAAGATAGATTTGAGGTCGGGATATCATCAGTTGAGGGTTCGGGAGGAGGACATCCAGAAAACGGCCTTTCGTACGCGTTATGGCCACTATGAATTCCTTGTAATGCCTTTTGGGTTGACTAATACACCGGCTTCCTTTATGGATTTGATGAATAGAATTTTCCGGGAATACTTGGACCTTTTTGTAGTTGTCTTTGTGGACGACATCTTAATCTATTCAACCTCCGAGGAGGAACATAAGGCTCACTTGCGGATAGTGCTTGAATTACTTAAGGAGCACCGTTTGTATGCCAAATTTGATAAGTGCGAGTTTTGGCTCACTAAGGTGAAATTTTTGGGGCACGTAGTGTCGAGTGAAGGAGTGACTGTAGACTCCT
>JAPPVO010006199.1:0-48657 GCA_030407325.1 Camellia japonica | reverse complement strand
TGTAGCCAAAAGTTTACTTTTACCCACTCATATTGTGTTGCTAGAAGTGTATTTTTTGCCAATGCCAATTTGTCATTGCCAAAAGTAAAGCTTTATCGACAAACAAATCGTCGGCAAATGGCATCATTTACCGACGTAAATGTGTCGTCAAAAGTTTACTTTTGCCAACTCATATTTTGTTGCTAAAAGTATATTTTTTGCCCACACAAATTTGTGTCAGGAAAAGTGCCACACTTTCATCATATTTGAACTACTTTTACCGACGCAAGGTAAATTGCCGACGATAGATGAAGGCTTTTATTAACGACTATGTTTGTCGCTAAAGGCATTACTTTTACCAATGCAACGATAATTTCATCGGCAAAAACTTGTGTTGACTTATTTTTGCCTATGGGTTGCGAACGTAGCTTTGTGTGTCGGCAAAACTCTTTGCTGACGAATTTTTCCTTTTAGCAACATATTTTGATGCGTTACGAAAAATGTAATTTCTTGTAGTGCCATTTGCAAATATATGCAATATACAAAGTTTGTCACCAATCAACAATGACGGTTATATTGATAAATGAATGACCACCTTGTCACCAATCAACAGTGACAGAATTTTTTTTTTTTTTTAATCTATTGTTTTGGAAAGTAGAAGAAAAATTATTTTTTTAAATTTTTTCTAATGCTTTTTAAAAAAAAGTATATAAAAAAAAATAAAAAGGTGAGGTAACTCAAGAAATTAAAAATCAAAAAGCTACTTTTAATCTCTTTACTAAAAGAGACCTAACTTTTTAGACTTTAGAGTGTTAGAGAAAATGGTTTATCATCATTAATTTTCAAAAATTTTGAGCTATAATTTATGTAGGACCCATACCTCGGGTTTGGTGGGTCCGAGTGGCAACGCATTCCGTGCCATGTGGTGAATAAGAATATATACTCAGGTGGTCAAAACTATTTTCGAGTGAATGAGAAATTGATACCGAAGTGAGCCTCATGAACATGAATATGCTTGGTGTGGTTCCCATGAGTTGGTATCTAAACCTTATCCCATATAGGAAACATGGAAGAGTTTCTATAAGTATATAAGCACTAAGTTGGAGACCTTGGGTTGGGCCCCAAGGGGTACCCAAGTTTTGTAGGAGGAGGAGTTATGGACAAACCCAAAACCACCATACACGCGTGCCACTGCCGCCGTCCGGCCAGCCAGGTCGGGACGGGTGCAAGTGTGGGTGTGGGTCAAACCCGTCCTTATTTTTTGCTCTGAAATTATTTGAATATTTCGAATAATTTTTTGCAGGAAAAATTCAAATTCCAGAATTTTGAATTCAAAATTTTCGGTTACAACTCTTCTTCATCTCCGACCAATCGCGTCTCTAGTCCGGTGACTATTCATCACAGCTCTCTTCCATTTCGGAAAAGGCACTTCACTGCCTATATATATAGCAAGCCTCCATTCCAAAATAAATCAGTTTTTTCTTTCCTTCCATCTTCTCTCTTCACTGCTTCCTTCGTTCTTTATCTTGCATTCTCTGAGAGTTTGAAAACACAGCATGGTTCGCTGTACAAACAGTACGCTGTGCTGCATCTATTTGGGGTGATTGTTGAATCTTGGAGGTAGGACGTCCATTATTCTCAAGCACCTTAGGAGATGACGAATTTCTATCTTAAAGACACAGTGTTTAAACACTGGCCTCAATCACAAATTTGTTCTAAGTTTGATTCTACAAAGAAAAATTGTAAGTTAACTCAAGTTCAGTGTTTAATTATTTACTGTATTTAATTATTCTGTTAAATTAATATTATCGAAAATATTTCCAACATTTTTAAGACAGAATTCTTCTACCTCCAAGGTTGAAGGCAAAGGACATGTAGTACTCAAGATGACATCAGGCAAAGAGCTTACTTTGAAAGAGGTACTGCATGTATTAGAAATTCAGAAGAACGGATCATTGCTGAACAAGAATGGGTTTCACCTTGCGTTTGAGTCTGACAAATTTGTACTCACCTAAAATGGGATGTATATGGGGAAAGGGTACTTGAGCGATGGGCTCTTCAAACTAAATGTAATGACAATGGTTCCTACTTTTAATAAAAACAACACATCTTCTGCTTACTTTGTTGAGTCTTTATATATGTGGCATGGTAGATTAGGACATGTTAATTATGATGCTTTGCGTAGATTAATTAACTTAGAATTTCTACCTAAGTTTCATAGTGATATACGTGATTTGAAATTTGTTCAAACATGAGGAGGAAAAAAGTACTTCATAACCTTTATTGATGATTGCACTCGGTATTGCTATGTTTACTTACTGTGAAGCAAGAATGAAGCCTTATAAAAATTCATTGAATTTAAGGCTGAGGTTGAGAATCAACTTGGCAAGAAAATAAAGGCTATAAGGAGTGACAGAGGTGGTGAATATGAAGCACCATTTGGTGACTTATGTTCACAATTAGGAATAATACATCAAACCACCGTACCTTATACACCACAGCAAAATGGAATTGCTAAGCGGAAAAATCAAACTTTGAAAGAAATGATGAATGCCATGATAATAAGTTCGGGGTTACCTCAGAACTTGTGGAGGGAAGCAATACTTTCCGCTAATTATATTCTTAACAAAATTCCTCATAAGAAGTCTAATAAAACACCCTATAAATTGTGGAAAGGTCGAAAGCCTTCCTACAAATACTTGAAAGTATGGGGGTGTTTGGCTAAGGTGGCAATACCAGAACTGAAAAGGGTTAAAATTGGATCCAAGACTGTTGATTGTATTATCATAGGTTATGCAAACAACAGCAGTGCCTATCGGTTTTTAGTGCATAAAAGTGAGAACATAAAGATTCATGTCAATACAATTATCGAGTCAAGGAATGCATCATTTTTTGAAAATGTGTTTCCTTGTAAATTGACACAAAAGCCTAAAAGGACCTATGATACTGCTTTTGACAATGATCAAGGACAGGTTGAGGAAAATCCAGAGGAAAAAGTCGAGGAAGAACCCAGACGTAGTAAAAGGACTAGGATAGAAAAAACTTTCAGTCCTGATTTCTTAACGTACTTACTGGAAGAGGAGCCTCGAACTTTCAAAGAAGCAATGTCCACTCCTGAAGCTCCTTCCTGGAAAGAAGCTATCAATAGTGAAATTGAATCAATCCTGCAAAATCATACATGGGAATTGGTAGATCTTCCACCAGGCTGTAGACCTCTTGGTTACAAGTGGATTTTTAAAAGGAAGATAAAGCCAGATGGTTCAATTGACAAATATAAGGCGAAACTTGTAGCTAAAGGTTACAGGCAAACTGAAGGAGTAGATTATTTTGATACTTACTCACCTATAACAAGAATAACGTCCATTCGAATGTTAATAGCTATTGCAACTTTGTATAATCTTAAGATCCATCAAATGGATGTTAAGATTGCATTCTGGAATGGCGATTTGAATAAGGAAATTTACATGGAACAACCAGAAGGGTTCATGGTTCCAGGGCAAGGGAAAAAAGTGTGCAAACTTGTGAAGTCCCTTTACGGTCTAAAACAAGCACCTAAACAATGGCATGAAAAATTTGACAATGTAATGATGTCAAATGGATTTAAAATTAATGAATATGATAAATGTGTTTATGTGAGAAACACAGAAAAAGGGATATGTCATTGTTTGCCTCTATGTCAATGATATGCTCATCCTTGGTAGCAATAATGAAATGATCAAAGCTACCAAGAAAATGTTGAACTCTAAGTTTGACATGAAAGATGTGGGAATAGCATATGTTATACTTGGAGTAAAAATTACAAAGACATCTGAAGGATATACCTTGTCTCAAGGACTGTAACGAGTTGAATCAAATTGAATTTTGCCCTTATTATTATTGTTGTGGTGTTGTGAACCATTCTATTTAACTTGGTGAAAATAAATTGAATTACTTCTTGATTTCGACTTTATAAGGCCCGCTTAGCAATTTTTTTATTTTTTTTATTTTTTAAGTTTTAGTTATAGTGATTCTTGGGTCCTGAGTAATAAATAAGATATAAATTCAATTTTTGGGTTTTATTTGATTAGCCCATACTTAATCATTTTGGTTCATATTTAATTATGTGAATGGTGGGAACCACCTTAAGTCTTTTAAAATTTATTTATATTTTAATCTCAGTTGCAGATTTATTTTAAATTATTAAACTCCATTCATTTTGGATCCAATTTATTGAATCATGACTCGTTTGTAGCCATGTATTATTGTTGTTATTGTTATTATTATTTATTTTATAATCTTGAAAGAGTTACAAATATTTATGGTGTGCACCATCAAGCGAAATATATTTTGTGGTGAGAAAATATTATATTCTTTTTGTCATTAATGATATTGAAATATACTTTTAATTGATATATATATATATAGATGTATATGTATAGATAGATATTTGTATTGATTTGAAAAGAAAAAAAAAAAAAAACAATTTTGAAAGCAACACGTGGGCCCTCCTTTTTCTTCTCCCTTATTTCCTTTCCTCTTCTTTTCTTCCTGGCAGGCAGAACACTTTCCCTATTTTTCTTCTTTCTTTCTCTTTGGTCTCTCTCTCTTTGCTCTCGGTTCTCTCTCTCTAAATTTTTTTTTTGGTTACATTTATCATATAAAATCTTTGATCTACCAAAATCTATTAGGTTTTAGACCATAGTTCTTAAGATCAAAGTGAAGAGCTTGGTGAGAGCAACGTTTTGACCGCTGGAGATCGAAATCCAACAAAGTCGAAAATTGGGGTTTTTGCTTATTTCCTCTTCTAGCTTGAGGTAGGGATTTTTCCTACACTTCTTTATGCATTTTTATTTGATTATATGGAGTTTAGAGTTGTATATAATTTAATTAGAATTTTTGAAAAATTTGTTATTTATTTGCTTAAGAGAGAAAATTTGAGAAAAATAAAGAGTTGATGCCGAAATTGCGAAAGTGTAAACTTGGAATATGTGTGTAAGGTTATGAAAGAGCTATGTTTTAAATTTGAACAAAAACAGACTTCGACTCGATCGGTTTTGAAATTTTTACTGGTTTGCGACCAAAGAGTATTTTTAAAGAAAATAAAGAAATTATGTTTAACTTTTGGGGCTTTTGATCAAAATAGGATGTCATAGTTGAATAATGCTCGGAGAATGAGTTTGGAAAGAAAATGATGTTTTCTTGGGCATTAACGGTATTATTTTGCTTAATGTATTTGTTGGAATAAAACCGACACGGTTAGAAATGGACCTTGAGAGGTTACCGGATGTGATTGTGATATGAAAATTAGTGTAGTTGTTCATATGTGATGAGATGTGGAATAGATTGTATTTATTGAAAAAAAAATTTGAAATTTAATTGTTTAAATATCTGTTTAGAAATATCTGTTTTGGGCTATCGGTGGAGGATAGTCATGATTGCTATAGAAATGCATGAGACTTAGGTAAATTGAACAACATTCCTCATTTGTTGCATTGGACATTGCATTACATTCATTTCATTGGAAATGTATATGTTTTTTAGAAATGTTTGGAAATATATCTGTTTGCGAAAAGATGAATACTTGGTGAATCTGGGTAGGGGGTGTAGAACTATGCAGTTAGGTGTCGAGCCTTTCAGTTTACTGGTAAAAATGACAGTGGTAGTATATTAGGGCCTACTTGCAGACACTCACCTAGAGATTCACAGAGCATGTATTCATGTAACAGATATGGTTTAAAATGGAAATGGTTTTATATCTGTTGTTGCATTTCAGCATTGCATACTTTACAAAAAGAGAGATAAATTATTTTATCATGAGCATGGTATGAACATACTCTTCTTTAGTCTTGTCATGGTTCATATGTTGTGTATTATATCTCTACTGGGTTGTTGCCCACCCTATAAGAGAAATCATTTTAGGTACAGGTGCTATACCTCCGCCAAGGCATTGACTTGGGAAGACTCGGAGCTGAGGCTTCATTTTTGTTTTATTGTTATTTGTTGAATGTAAGCCTAGGGTTGCATTTGCGTTGAGTTGAAACTCCATTTTGTGTAACTAAGAATGTTCTTGGATAAATTTGTAAGGCTGTAGGGCACTTATTATCTGTTTAGTTTCTATTTCATACTTGTTGTAAAATGTGTGCTCAGGATTGGAACTGGGACATTGAGATGTGAATAGCATGTATTTGGCATTTGGGATTTAATGGAAATGGATGTATGGAATAGTTAACTATATATATGTGTTTGTCTATCAGGTGAGTTTTGTAGCATAAATAGATATACCTTGCCCAATTTTCAGGGCGTTACAAGGGCATTATGTTGATAAAATACTTGAGAAATTTAACAAGCATGATAATCGTCTTGCTAAGATCCATATAGATGCTAATCTTCATTTGATGAAGAATATGGGTGAAGGTGTATCGCAAGTAGAACACTCTCGGATCATCAAAAGCTTAATGTCCCTCATGAACTGCATACGTCCAGATTTAGCATATGCAGTTAGCAGATTAAGTAGGTACACAAGTAATCTAAGAACAGAACACTGGACAACAATAGTTAGGGTACTTAGATATCTGAAGTATACTCGGAACTATGGGCTGAACTATATGAGATATCTAGCAGTGTTAGAGGGTTATAGTGATGCTAATTGGATCTCAGACACTAAAGACTCCAAGTCTACTAGTGGTTTTATCTTTACCTTAGGGGGTGCAGCAGTCTTATGGAAGTCATCCAAACAGACATGCATTGCAAGATCCACAATGGAGTCCTAGTTTATCGCATTAGATAAAGCAAGTGAGGAAGCAGAGTGGCTTCATCACTTTCTAGAGGACATCCCAATATGGCCAAAACCTGTGCCAGCCATTTGTATTCATTGCAACAGTCAAGCAACAATGGCAAGAGCACAAAATAACATGTATAACGGTAAGTCTCGTCATATTCAACGTAGACACAATACTGTTAGGCAATTACTCTCAAATGGAATTATCTCCATTGAGTACATAAGGTCAAAAGATAATATCACGAATTCGTTAACCAAAGGTTTGACCAGAGAGCAAGTGTTAAGATCATCGAGGGGAATGGGATTAAAGTCTACTAACTAAAGAGTCGTCTTAATGGCAACCCAACCTAGCCAACTGGAGATCCCAAGATCTAGGTTCAAAGGGACAATCGAATTATGTGTGATGCATCAGTATCACTAAGGGAAATTTTTTACCCTTTCTTATGATGACATAGTGATGTCTGTAGCGTTAATCAGGTTAAGCTTTGTTTTTAATGATTTTCATATCTTGGAAATCGAAGTGGGGTATAGCAGAATACTCTTAATGAGAATCACCTATATGAATGTGAACTTGGTCGGTTCTATGAGAATTGGAAAAAAAAAAGGCTAAATTCTCTAGAGCACTCAGGAAAACCAAGAATTGTCCAGGGCCGAAATGGGCACAACCGATAGAACTAGATTGTGTATGGAAATAAAACTGTGTGACAAACTGTTGTCTCGGTTCACACCAATGGCAGAATAATTCAAGACATCATGTTTACTAATCAGCCAGTAAATCCCGATAGTTTTTTACAAGGGAAGGTTCATAGCCAAAAGTAGCCTATCATTTGCAGGATATTTTTAATTTTGTACTCTTTGTGTGTATATGTTGTTGCATGTTCGCTTTCAATTTTATTCATGTGGGGGATTGTTAGAGAAAATGGTTTATCACCATTAATTTTTGGGAATTTTGAGCTATAATTTATGTAGGACCCACACCTAGTGGTAATGCGTTCCTTGTCGTGTGATGAATAAGAATATATACTCGGGTGGTCAAAACCATTTTCGAGTGAATGAGAAATTGATACCGAAATGAGCCTCAGGAACATAAATATGTTTGGTGTGGTTCCCATGAGTTGGTATCTAAACCTTGTCCCACGTAGGAAACATGGAAGAGTTTCTATAAGTATATAAGCTCTAAGTTGGAGACCTTGGGTTAGGCCCCAAGGGGTACCCAAGGTTTGTAGGAGGAGGAGTTATGGACAAACTCAAAACCACCACACACGCGCGCTATCGCCGCTGTCCAGCCGGTCGGGTCAAGGCGGACGCAAGTGTGGGTGTGGGTCAAACTCATCCTCATTTTTTGCTCCAAAATTATTTGAATATTTCGAATAATTTTTTGCAGGAAAAATTCAAATTCTAGAATTTTGAATTCAAAATTTTCGGTTGCAACTCTTCTTTATCTCCGACCAGTCTCGTATCTAGTCCGGTGACTGTTCATCACAACTCTCTTCCATTCCGGAAAAGGCACTTCATTGCCTATATATATAGCAAGCCTCCATTCCAAATTAAATCAATTTTTTCTTTCCTTCCATCTTCTCTCTTCACTGCTTCCTTCGTTCTTCATCTTGCATTCTCTAAGAGTTTGAAAACACAGCATGGTTCGCTGTACAAACCAGTACGCTGTGCTGCATCTGTTTGGGATGATTGTTGAATCCTAGAGGCAGACGTTCATTATTCTCGAGCACTTTAGGAGAGGACGAATTTCTGTCTTAAAGACACAGTGTTCAAACACTGGACTCAATTACAAATTTGTTCTAAGTTTGATTCTACAAAGAAAACTTGTAAGGTAACTCAAGTTCAATGTTTAATTATTTACTGTATTTAATTATTCTGTTAAATTAATATTATCAAAAAATATTTCCAACATTTAGTTGCTAAAAAGTTTTTTTAGAAGAGTTTTTGACTTTTTTACAATTTGTTGAGAGAAAAAAAATAAAATGATTATAATTAAAATATGACATTTTATCTTATTTATTTATAAATTTATTTTAATAAGTTAAATTAATCCCAACTTACTTTCCAAACAAGTCCTCAGTTATACATTTTTAACTTATTATTTAAAATTAAATAAGTTTGAAGATTTATTAAATAAAATAAAATATTATTGATTAATCCGTATCAAAGTGTTCGTGAGACACTTGTCAGTAACCCTTATTCTCGCAAGCACTTTTTCCAACCAATGATATTGGCCGCCAATTAAGGGTGGGTGTGAATCAATTGCGGTTACAAAACCTTTAATTCATTATTCGTTCGTTGAATTAGTAGATTAGAAAAAATTAATTTCTATCTGTCTATTAATTTGACAGATGTGAGTTGAGCAAATTGATAAATTGACAGATGGATGCGAATCGGTTTAACGGTTTAAAATTTTATAAATTTTTAATATAATTTAAGTTGTGCACTTCCTCAAAAAAAAAAAAAATTATAGTTAATGACTGAAAAAAAGTATTACAATCACTGCAGGCCTTATTCAAATAAAGAAAATTTGAAACTTTAGAATATTACCATCATTCATGTCTCATCCACATATTACAATTACAACATACCTCATCCACATAAAATATTACAATATGTGATTTTTAAAATATAAAAACAATTCAAACCACCAAAACTATGAACATAGCAATAGTAGAGATTGTATGTCTTTGTATTGTTGCATCTATATCTATTTTTGAAAACAAAAACAAACCAACATATATTATCTTTTTTATTTATTATTTTTAAAGTTAGATTTAAAAACCAAAAAATATAGATAAATAATAAATTTATTTTTTTCAATTCAAAAAATATATTTTAGTTGAAAAATCTTTTTCAACAGAATATTTAAACTTTTTTTAATTGAAAACACAAGCAGAATATCTACACAAATTGAAAACACAAAATCTTATAAATTACTAGAGATGTTCGTTGTTTGGCAGTTCGGTTACGGCCAAATGAATCTCAAATTCGTTATCCGTCCAAAACTAGGCGGATTAGAAAAAATTAATTTGTAACCGTCCGCTCGTCATCACGTATCCGTCCAAAATGCGGGCGGATTAATTAGGTTCAATCAGATTGGGCGGATCGATATATCCGCTACTCACACCTAACCCCAATATATTTTTCGAGAAATTATTTAATATATTTTACACCATTCCCCTCATTATATTCATCATGTGATCTCTCAAAAATAAACATAAATTAATTATTTAAATCAATAAAAATAAAATTGGAACACTTTATCCGTGAAATACTAGATAATTTTTTATTTTTTAAATACTAATTTGTTTGCTGAGGTGTGGGTAATTATTATTATATATATATATATATATATTTTTGGTGTGAAATGGAACTGCAGAGCAAGTTTTCAAAATAATAATAATAATAATAATAAATAAAATTACAAATAATGAAATTTTTTTTCAATTTTAATAATTATTGAATTTGTAAATATTTTGTAGTAGTATCACAACAGATCAAATCATCAAACCTTAAATCAGGCAACCAGACTGATTTATTTTATTAAAACAGACATAACATGGGGTCCCAATTCATGTTCATCCAAACAAAAACACATTCATAGAATAACCTTAAATCTCCCCGACATTGCAATTTGCAATAACAGAACAGAGATACCAAACGTCGGACAGAATGAAAAGCTCTTAAAATTATTAATTCCCAACCTCAACGGGCTGGAAACCTTTCTGGATGGACGAAATAACAGCATCCAGAACCAGCTGTGTCTTCCTACTAATTGCCGGCCACTTCTTCTCAGGTTTCGAATCATTTCTCTCAATGCTCGAAATCAACCCAGCAAACACACTCACCATCAGAGCTTCCTGAGGAAGATCAGTGGTGACAGCGTGCTCGCTTGGGATTGGTCCACACCCCAATGAAAGTTGTGCGAATGTGGACTTGGAAGCTGTATAAAATTGCCCAACATTCTCTTGAAATGGTATGACAAAGTCGTGAATGCGCAGATTTCCCTTTGTTCCACCACAAGTTATGTCCATGGTCATATTGGTGAGGAAAGAGCAGTAGAAAGTTGCTATTCTTCCATCACCCCAACTAAGGGAAGCACCAGAGGTTATGAGGACCCCTACTTCGTTCAATTCAGGCTCGCGTAAAGCTGTCACGGTTTTAGGGAGCTCATAGTCGGCAGCCCAAAGGATTGCCCGAGTGCAGTACCACCCGGCATCACCTAGACAGCCAAGACCATCAAGATCCGGCTTCACACGAATGTTGTTCTTGAAAAATTCCGGCCCAGCATCGTAGGAGAAGATGCTGTGAACCTGTGGGAATCATCACGAGTAGAATTAGATAAGAGTATTTGATCTTTTTTGGCACCAAAAAAAGCTCTAACAACAAAGCTGTGATTTCAATCTCATGCTAAACATTGAGCATGACACGATTTTTTAAAATGTTTGTTTTTACTGAATTTTTTTAATATTTTAAACAATTTTTTTTTATAATTTTTTTAAATATACCTAACACAAATAAACTTAAAAAATATAATATTTGTGAATTTTTTTTTTAAAATATTCAATAAATACCAAAAATATAAAAACGAAAATTCAATACATTTTCGTATTATTATATATTTATTGATTTTTTTAAATATTTTTTACAAATATTTTATTTTTTAGATACATCTAAATAAAGTGCTAAAAAAATTGATTAAAATTTTAAAAATATTTACTAAAAATAAAAAATTTAACTTTTAAAAAATTA
This sequence comes from Camellia japonica, assembly GCA_030407325.1. Classification (NCBI taxonomy): domain Eukaryota; kingdom Viridiplantae; phylum Streptophyta; class Magnoliopsida; order Ericales; family Theaceae; genus Camellia; species Camellia japonica. Next base: position 37,169 of record JAPPVO010006199.1, on the reverse strand, counting down.
AAACCAAATATAGTGAGAATCTGTCATATTTATAAAAAAAAATAAAATAAATAAGCAGCCCTATAGTGAAAGATAAAATTAGCAATAAATTCTTTGTTACAAGTCCATAGTAGTTCTTGTCCATTTAGAAATGTGCTTTGAAGATGTGATCATATTTCAGTGTGATCTTCATTTGTTTTTGACTGATTCATTTAATATTCTGGAGACCAAATTCTCATCAAAATATACCCTTCCCCGACAATAAAGATTACCCTCATAGTACTTCGGCAAGCATATATCTTGAATCATTTCAAAACTTAAAAAAAATCAATATAAAGGTTTGATCTATACCTTTGATTTTATTTTTTTTTAAATTTGAATTTTTAAATTTTTTTTATCGAGATCCACCAAACAAAATTCATGACAAAATTTTGATAAAAAATGATAAAATTTTAATATGTTCACTCCCGGTTTGAACTTTCATTGATTCATTGACAATAAATTTATCTATTTAAGGCTAAAAAAATGAAAAATTGGGGGCCAATTGCACTAACTGAGGACATAGTTTCATTGTTCCATTCCAGTGTTTAGTTGTAATTTTTTTTATTTAAAATAAATTTTGACAAACATCCCATCTAACAAAAATTAGCGAATATTTTAATCTTACAAATAATATTGCAAAGTAAACATATAATTTAAATTATATATTTTCATATTCATTTCAAAACAAATATGGACAAGATGAGATAATTTATTCCATTAATCTACTTAGATAAACAATTCTATACTAATTCATATATTGCTAATTCTCTTACCATTAATCTTGCTAAGCAAGTGAAATTAAGAAAATACCGATTTGAGTTTGCCAAAACGGTCTGGATCGGAGAGGAACTCCTTCATCTTAGCAGTCCTCGGATGGTGCATCCACATAGTAGCGTCCATGTACTGCACCCCATTTGATTCGCACGCCTCCAGAATCTTATCCAGCTCCGACACATTGAGAGCCACCGGCTTCTCCAGTAGAAGGTGCTTCTTCTTCTCGGCGGCTAACACGGCCCACTTCAAGTGAAGGCTGGTGGGGAGAGGTAAGTAGACGGCGTCGACTTCAGGGTCGTCAAGCACGGCTTCGTAGGAACCGTAGACCTTAGCCGAGTCAGGGAAGCCATTCTCGGACGCGTATTTCTTGGCCTTGTCGATCGAACGGCTGCCGATGGCCTGGATGGTGGCGTTTGGTGCAAGCCTCATGGCCCTTGATACCTTGCGCGCTATTTCAGCGCAACCTAGTATTCCGAACCTCACTGGTTTGTTTTCCGACATCGTTTCAAACTAAGTTTTTTGCACACAGCACAATTGCAGGGCATGGCAACAAATGTCACAGTTCATATATAGAGGAACGCTAAACACACATTTGAACTCATTATGGGCCTTTTTTTTTTTTTTGGGAAGTCATTAAGGGGTGGTTTGAGATATTCTAAATAAGTATATTTTTTGACTTTTTATAAAAAGATGTATAGGAAAGTAGAGAGGAGATATTGATTGATGTGACTTAAAAAAGATAAAAAGATGGACTAAAAAGTCAATTTTTTTTTTTAAGTTTTAATTTATTTTAAGTAATAAATTTATATATATTTTTTTTATAAAAAATTAATTTTTGATTTACTTTCCAAAACAATCCTATTTATGTTTGACATGTGATTGATTTTGTAAACCAATTAGCAAGGTTCATTTATAGGCCTATTTTGGTATCTGGATTAAAAGTCAATTTTTTAATTTTTTGACTTTTTTTTATTACATTATTTTTTTATTGTTTTACATATTTTTTTGTTAAAAAAAAAAACTAAAAATTAACCTACTTCTCAAAACATATCATAATTGTATTAACGAATGGCACACACAATACAATACGTATGTAATTTAAATAAGTAAAAATAAAAATAAATAATAAAAAAATTAATATCATTATATATAAATTGTTTAAATGGTAAACGTGCAATATCTTTAGTTTAAATCTTATTTGCATTGTACTATAATAATTTTTTATTTTAGTGTATAAAAATCTACCACGTGACATGAGGAGAAGGTTTGGAGTTTTGGACACCAAGTCCAGTGTTTTGGATTTAATTTCCTAAAAATTTATTTTTTTATTTTTTATTTTTTTAGATACACCTTACTTAAATATATTTCAAAAGTAAAATATTTGTAAAAAAATATTTTAAAAAATTCAATAAATACATAAGAAAACGAAAAATATATTGAATTGTATTTTTTTTTTTGTATTTTTGGTATTTAGTGAATTTTTTAGAAATTTTTTTCATAAATATTATACTTTTTAAGTATATTTATGTTAGGTGTATCTAAAAATTTAAAATATTATTTAAAATATTAAAAAATTTAGTGAAAACCAAAAAAAAAAAAAGAAGAAAACAAGAACATCAATTTTTTGAAAAGTGAATTCAAAAAACTTAAACCAAACAAGCTGATGAAAGTGAATTCAGAAAACTTTAAACTAAACAAGCTGATTATCACTCTATTTTGTTATATTTTCAAAATTATATGTAAACTAGTTCGGCAAAAATAAATAGAAAAAATATTAACTCAAATTATACAATTAAAAATAAAAATAAAAATATTTAAACATACAAATATTTAAAAAAATGTGTTTTTGTTCAAAAAAGGTTCATATGAAAATGAAAATAAATTTTTTTACCAGTCTATTTTAATTTTTTTTTGGAAAAATACAAATTAAAATTTTAAAAATTCAACCAAATATTTTAAATTTCAACTTTAAAATATTTACAAAAATTAGTTTAAAAAAATTAATTGCACTTTATATTTCAACTTTATAAATAGTTATAAAAATAGAAAAAATTAATCACAAGAAAAGAAGAATTCTCATATGTTTCACCTTTAAAAATATTTGTGTAGAGGGCAACTTCAATCTGTATGGAATATAAGGATGCAAATTCAATTTGTGTGGGATGCAATTCTAATATGTGTGGGGCATAAGTCCAGTCTGTGTGGGATGCAAGTCAAATTTGTGTAAGGTGCAAGTTTAGTCTGTGTGAGAGAATTTACACAATATCAACAAACTATATTTACACTCCACATTGATTCGACTTACACTCCACACAAAATAGACTTGCACCCTTACAATCCACAGTGCACAAATATCTTGCTTCTTTTTTTTTTGGTAACTATTTATAAAGTTTAAATATACTATGCAATCAATTTTTTTAATTAATTTTTGTAACTATTTTTAAAGTTGAGATATAAAATATTTGGTTGAATTTTAAAATTTTGTTTTCTTTTTTTTAAAAAAAAATAAAAAATTTGTTTGGTAAAAAAAATTATTTTCATTTTCATATGAATCTATCTTTTTTTTGAACAAAAACACATTTTATATTCAAGTAATTTAAAATAATTCATATTCATTTTTTAAAATTTCGTACACTTTTTATTTACACATCTCATTTTTATTTTTAAATATTTCAAAACAATATAAAATTTTAATTATTTTAAAATTATTATTAAATATATTCAATATTAAAGACATTGTCTATAACTTTTTAATAGAATTAATTTTGTAAAATCTAATTTATATTTTAAAAGTTATATAAAATTTATCAAAATAAATAATAATGAAAAACAAAAAATAATAATGAAAAACAAAAACGGAGAGAGTTCAAAAAATGCAAAACAAAAAACGGCGAGAGAGAGAAAGAGAGTTGAGAGAGGGGGTGATTTGACAGGTGAGAGATGAGCAGAGTGTGAGGGAAAAAGACAAAAAAGGATAATTTGGTCCATTGATAAAAAAACAAGTAGACGCTTTTTGTGATAATTTTGTTAATATTCAAAAGCACCCCCACTATTCTGTAGGAGAATCCCTATGGTATGTGTCGTTTGGGAAGTGGATTGGTTTTTTAATTTTTTGATTTTTTAGTTATTTTAATCTGAATTAAAAAATTTAGTTTGGAAAAATTTTTTTGACTTTTTGACTTTTTGATTTTTTTAGCTTTTTTTGTGAGAAAAGAGTATAATGATTATGGATTGGATGTAATATTTTGTTTTTTGTGGCTAAAATACCTTAATTTGTCTTTTGTGACTAAAATAGACAAAAAAAGCCTCGTTTAGCTTTTCCCAAACAGTGCAATATTATTATCTAAATTTTATCTTAAAATATTATTAAAAAATTTATTTCTTATTTTAAAATTATTTTGTTATCTATTTTTCTTAACAAACTTTTTATTTTTTTTCTATTATATTAAAACAATCTTTTTAATTATTTTTAAATTTAAATTTTATTTTAATAATAAAATAATGAAAACAAAGGAAAAGCATCAGAGGAAAACAGAGTACTCACAAGACAAAGAATGGTTGTTGACCGGTCAAATTAATTGCGGGTATTTTCTTTCTTTAGCTATAATGCACTCACGGAACATTTGAGGGACATTCGGTAATGCACTCTAGGGATGGCAATGGATAATCTACTCTGTGGGTATCTATGGAGACTCAACTCAAATACATGGGTTTTCTCCTTTTTTCTTATTCATTGGGTGGGGTAGGTGATATTCTTTAAATATTCACTGGGGATGGGTTGGGGATGGGTATCCACTAATTTCCACATATGTTTTTTTTTTTTTTTTTTTTTTTTTTTTTTTTTTTTTTTTTTTTTAAGATTCACAATCAAAACTAAATATACATTCAATTTTTTTTCTTTTATTTATTTATTTATTTTTCAAGTTCACAAAAAACTTTTTTTTTTTTTAACCAAAACTAAATATACATTCAATCTTTTTTCTTTTATTTATTTATTTTTTTTTCAGGTTCATAAATTTTTTTTTTTTTTTTTTTAAGATTCACAACCAAAACTAAATATACATTCAATCTTTTTTCTTTTATTTATTTATTTTTTTTTCAGGTTCACAAAAAACATTTTTTTTTTTTTTAAGATTCACAACCAAAATTAAATATACATTCAATCTTTTTTCTTTTATTTATTTTTTTTTTTTCAGGTTCACAAAAACATTTTTTTTTTATAAGATTCACAACCAAAACTAAATATACATTCAATCTTTTTTCTTTTATTTATTTATTTTTTTTTTCAAGTTCACAAAAAACATTTTTTTTTTTTTAAGATTCACAACCAAAACTAAATATACATTCAATATTTTTTCTTTTATTTATTTATTTATTTTTTCAGGTTCACAAAAAACTCTTTTTTTTTTTTTTTAAAGATCCACAACCAAAGCTAAATATACCTCCAATCTTTTTTTTTTATTATTATTTTAATTTTTAAGGTTCACAACCATTTTTTTTTTTAATTTTTAAGATTCACAACCAAAGCTAAATATACATTCAATCTTTTTTCCTTTTTTTTATTTTTTAAGGTTCACAACCAATTTTTTTTTTTTTTAAGATTCACAACCAAAGCTAAATATACATTCAATCTTATTTTATTTTATTTGGCTCAATAATAAAATCAAATACACATTAATTAACATTGTCAATTATTCTTGTCAAATTTTATGCATATCTAGAATTTTTTAAATTTATTTAAAAAAATTAAGGACGCTGTCTAGTGCAGGTTTCGGTTTGCTTTTCTATGTTATTTTATTTTGTTATGTATTGTAATTTTCAGAATGGTTTGTTTGTTCTGAAATTTCAATTAACGAGTATGAATCTATTTGTTTCATGTTATCACACAATTTATACAATATATATATATGAATGTATTTGAAAATAAGGAAATTGTAGAGAATCGAAACAAGCATGAGTCGTGATTGGTTAGAAATGACGGGTACAAAGATTTATTTGTTGAAAAAATAAAAAGGGGATACAAAGTCTTACTAAATAATTTTTTTTAAAATAAAAGAATTTTTCTTAGTTATGGACAGATTTAACTGAAATCAGCTTGTTTTCCAATGTTATGCTTCATTTATTTAGATAGAAAATATTTTTTAATGAAAAATATTTTTTATAAAAAAAATTAAAAAAATATTTTTTTATATTTGGTGGTGGTGGTGAAGGAACGAAGGTGAAAGTAGAGATTGTAACATAGTAGTGGGGTGATGGCGGTAGTGATGATGGTAGTGGCTATGGTGATGGTAGTGTGATAGTGAAGGTGAGAATAGTGGTGATGGTATTGTGAAATTAATAAAAATTTAATTGAAAAAATATTTTTGTTTTTTAAAAGTAACAAACAACAAAATTCGTGGGGGACTAAAGGAAGAAGATGGAGGATGGATTTGGTGTGGTAAGGCATAGATATCTTAAAATGAATGGTTCAGATTTGTTAAAAGGTATAATTAGATTTTGGATAAATTAAAATGAATGGCTCAAATTTGCTAAAAGAAAGATGGTTTAATGTCTAAAATGTCCGTGGCTAAGAGATCAACAAACAATTCTTTATTTATGCCCTGATGCAATTTAATATGGGTCTTATAACACTTTCTTCAAACAGGTTCTTTCACATTTTATTTCTTCAAATAGACTCTTATAACATTGTAAATAGGTTCTTATAACATGTAAGGGAGAGAGTGAGAGTGAGAGTGAGAGAGAGAGATGGTTGTAATTTTTTTTTTAATCTTCCACGTTCTTCCACATTTTTTTTTAATTACTAAAGCTTATTTGACTGTCTCAAAATTATATATTTGATTATTATAAAACAAACTTTTTAATTAATTAATTAATGTGTATTTGATTTTGTTGTTGAACCAAATAAAATAAAATAAGATTGAATGTATATTTAGTTTTTGTTGTGAACCCTAAAAAAAATAAAAAAATAAGTTGTTAACATTAAATATATTAAAAAAGAAAGAAAAAAGATTGAAGGTATATTTAGCTAAAACCTTAAAAAAAAAAAAAAAAAATTGTTAACATTAAATATATTAAAAAAGAAAGAAAAAATATTGAAGGTATATTTAGCTTTTGTTGTGAACCTTAAAAAAAAAAAAAAAAAAAAAAAAAAAAAAAAAAAAAAAAAAAAAAAGGAGTTGTTAACATTAAATATATTAAAAAAAAGAAAAAAGAAAAAAATTTGAAGGTATATTTAGCTTTTATTGTGAACCTTAAAAAAAAAAAAAAAAAAAAAAGAAAAAAAGGAGTTGTTAACATTAAATATATTAAAAAAAAAAAGAAAAAAATTTGAAGGTATATTTAGCTTTTGTTGTGAACCTTAAAAAAAAAAAAAAAAGATTGTTAACATTAAATATTAAAAAAGAAAGAAAAAAAAATTGAAGGTATATTTAGCTTTTGTTGTGAACCTTAAAAAAAAAAAAAAAAAAAAAAAAAAAAAAAAAAAAAAAAAAAAAAAAAAAAAAAAAAGGAGTTGTTAACATTAAATATATTAAAAAAAAAGAAAAAAAAAAAAATTTGAAGGTATATTTAGCTTTTATTGTGAACCTTAAAAAAAAAAAAAAAAAAAAAAAAAAGAAAAAAAAAGGAGTTGTTAACATTAAATATATTAAAAAAAAAAAGAAAAAAATTTGAAGGTATATTTAGCTTTTGTTGTGAACCTTAAAAAAAAAAAAAAAAAAGATTGTTAACATTAAATATATTAAAAAAAAAGAAAAAAAAAAATTGAAGGTATATTTAGCTTTTGTTGTGAACCATAAAAAAAAAAAAAATATTTGTTAACATTAAATATATTAAAAAAAAGAAAAAAAAAAATGAAGGTATATATAGCTTTTGTTGTGAACCTTTAAAAAAAAAAAGAAAAAAAAAAGGAGTTGTTAACATTAAATATATTAAAAAAAAAGAAAAAAGAAAAAAATTTGAAGGTATATTTAGCTTTTATTGTGAACCTTTTAAAAAAAAAAAAAAAGGAGTTGTTAACATTAAATATATTAAAAAAAAGAAAAAAATTTGAAGGTATATTTAGCTTTTGTTGTGAACCTTAAAAAAAAAAAAAAAAAAAAAAAAAAAAAAAAAAAGAAAGAAAGAGAAAGAAAGTTGTTAACATTAAATATATTAAAAAAGAAAGAAAAAATATTGAAGGTATATTTAGCTTTTATTGTGAACCTTAAAAAAAAAAAAAAAAAAAAAAGAGGAGTTGTTAACATTAAATATATTATAAAAAAAAAGAAAAAAATTTGAAGATATATTTAGCTTTTGTTGTGAACCTTAAAAAAAAAAAAAAAGAAAAAAAAAAGAAGGTTGTTAACATTAAATATATTAAAAAAGAAAGAAAAAAAATTGAAGGTATATTTAGCTTTTGTTGTGAACCTTAAAAAAAAAAAAAATTTGTTAACATTAAATATATTAAAAAAAAGAAAAAAAAATTGAAGGTATATATAACTTTTGTTGTGAACCTTTAAAAAAAAAGAAAAAAAAAAGAGTTGTTAACATTAAATATATGAAAAAAAAAAAGAAAAAAGAAAAAAATTTGAAGGTATATTTAGCTTTTATTGTGAACCTTTAAAAAAAAGAAAGAAAAAGGAGTTGTTAACATTAAATATATTAAAAAAAAAGAAAAAAATTTGAAGGTATATTTTGCTTTTGTTGTGAACCTTAAAAAAAAAAAAAAAAAAAAAGAAAAGTTGTTAACATTAAATATATTAAAAAAGAAAGAAAAAAGATTAAAGGTATATTTAGCTTTTGTTGTGAACCTGAAAAAAAAAAAAATTTGTTAACATTAAATATATTAAAAAAAAGAAAAAATTTTTGAAGCTATATATAGCTTTTGTTGTGAACCTTAAAAAAAAAAAAAAAAAAAAAAAAAAAAAAAAAGTTATTGTTAACATTAAATATAAAAAATAAAAATAAAATAAAAATGGGGATTAAAATGGGTTGGGGAAAATCCAAACCCATTAGGATATGGGGAGGGTGGTACCCATGGGGAATGGGGAAAATTTATTATAGGGGAATGGGGATGGGGAATTAATATCCACCCCATTAACCCCCATTGCCATCCCTTGCACTCACGAAACATTTGAGGGACATTCGGTAGACATCCGAGAGGAAAAAGGAGTTACAGTGACTCTCTATAAATATAAAGTCATAGTAACAATACTTATATTTAGAGAGTTAGATAAAGGATCTATTGAGAAAAAATTTCTGAAAAATTAATCTTTTATAATAACAAAAAATTATTATAAAGGAGCTGCTGTGAATGGGTTAATGTTTTTTTGCTGCCATCATTGGCAGGTGATTTCCCCTTCTATTAATTGGTCTTGATTTCAATAATTTTTAATTTTTAATTTGTGTGTTTAATTATAATAATATTACATTCTTATTTTTTTTTCCCCACAAACTCCTGAATAAGCTGACAAGACAGAATGAATGTAAGGAGAATTTTGAGAAAATATTTAAGTTGGTTAACTTTTCAAATTTTGTTTATCACATCATTAGGCGAGATATTGGAAAGAAAAATTGTATGAATGAATAATTTTTCATTTAATTATATGCATTTATTGTTTGACTATTTTAATAGTTTTTGAATTTATATATCATATTATATAATTAATTCTTTATGATTTGTATGCATAAAACTAATTATTCATTAAGATTTAACAAATTTTAAAATGTATTTAATGAAAAAAATTCTCATTAATTACTCCTTATCAAGTGTTTCGGGGCACTAGTTAGCATGATCATGGCTAATGTTAACGAGTGCCTTAGAGGCACTATGGTGTATTTGTAATTATATTAATTGATATTTTTGTCAATAAATTCCTATTTTTCACTTGTGCATTTAATTAAATACATTTATTGATTGACTATTTAAGTAACTTTTGATTTTATATACCATATTTTATAATTAATTCTTTATATTTTCTATGCATAATATTATTATTCATTAAGATTTAATAAATTTTAAAATGTATTTAATGAAAATAAATCCCATTACGGTAAACTACCAATAGGTCCTAATAGTTGGACTTAATTTCCATCAAGTCCTATTGAAAATAAGTTTTGGTAAAATTGTCGTTAAAAATATTTTTTTTGTGACAACTTTTTATATATGTCGCTAAAAATTGACAATTAATGATTTTTTTTGTCATGATTTTTATAAATTGTGGCTGAAATTGACAATTAGTGACATTTTTTTATGATAAATTTTTTTCATAGGACCTATTAGACAATAAATTCACTTATTAGGACCTACATGTAAGTACCCAATTTATTAATTACTCCTTATTTGATAACATGACACAATGTTAACAAGTGTCCAGAGATACTCGTTAAGGCATATTTATAATTGTATGAGTTAGCCTTGATTTCAATAATTTTTTATTTTTAGCTTGTGCATTTAATTGTATGCGTTTATTGTTTGACTAATTTAGTAACTTTTCAATTTATTTTATAATTAATTATTTACCTTTTCAATGCATAAAACTAATTATTCATTAAGATTTAATAAATTTTAAAATATATTTAATAAAAATAAATTCATTAATTATTCCTCAAGTGTCCCAGGCAATTGTTAGCACTACCCTTTGGTCATGTTTGATTCACAAGACTAATAGTGAAGTATTAATAATCCTATTAAATTAGTGTAGTATTCACTATCCAATTGGATTAATATCCATTGGATTAATAATCCCACATTTACCTCATTACTAATAATCCTACAAATTTGTTGGATTAATTATCCATTGGATTAATAATCCTAAACCAAAATATTAAAACAAACATAAGATAATTGGGCTCACGGATTAATAATCCCAATCCTATGCTCTAATTCACTCAATCAAACATGCCCTTTAGGGATATCGAATATTTATCTTATATATTGATTCTATTTTTAAAACAAATCATCTAAATTATACTAATAGTGCCTAACATAGAGTTGAGATCCTCTCCTTTGCTCTTTTCTTGCCTCCCTATTTACAACGGTGGAAATGTACTTTAAATTGATCTAACGATTAAGATTTGACTATTTAAAAATAAAAAAATAATAAAACAAATTCAAATTTATTTTTCCCACCCAAATCTATACTGTTGGATCAACTCAAAGTGCATCTCTACCATTACAAGTAGGGAGACAATGAGAGAGTCCAAGGAGAGGATCTCAACTACCTAACATATAAATTGGGATCCTCCCCTTGCACTCCCTCCTTGCAGGGCCTTCGGGCCCACTTTTAGGCCCAATTTTAATAATCCGAACCGTTTATATTTTAAGATTTATTTAGTATATCATATCTGCAAAAAATCAAGTTGATTGGATATCAGAAAGCATGTGTTCGGAAAACTGTTTATTAAATTCTTTAAAAAAAATAGTTTTTAGTTCGATTTTTCCGAACACATGCTTTCTGATATCTGATCAACTTGACTTTTTACAGGTATGATATACTGAATAAATCTTAAAATATGAACGGTTCGGATTATTAAAATTGGGCCTAAAAGTGGGCCCGAAGGCCCTGCAAGGAGGGAGTGCAAGGGGAGGATCTTGACTCCTAACATATACCGTGTACCTTTTTTAACTTGAAATGAATACATTATGGGTTCATTTGGGATGTGAGTTGGCTTTTTGGCTAGTATGGAGTTAAAAAGTCTCGTTTGGAATAAGCTTTTTGGCTTTTTTGACTTTTGTGAGAGAAAAAATAAAATGATTATGGTTTGGATGTGACATTTTATCTTATTGTCCTAAAAAGCCTATTTTGTCTTTTTGTGACTATTTTAGCCAAAAAATCCGTTTAACTTATGCCAAACGAGGACTAGGTCTCATTATTAAGAATGTCACTAACAATTTTATTAATCACTTAATATGATTATTAAGGTTCCTAATATTGTTATTCATTATTTTGTATAAAAAATTCAGGAAAGTTTATTAGAAAATTCTTTATCAAGGACTTGTATCTCAATTAGTCCATAAGATATTCTTATATTCTAATAAGTCTTATTATTTCAGACATTTGATCCACTAAATCGTAATTCCCATATTTAAGATATTTTATGGACAATTTTGCCCTTATAAATATTTTTTCAACCCTTAGCAATTTAGTGATGTGAACATTTATATTAAATAAATTTGACAATGTGAATGTTTTTAATATAAGGTAGTGTGACAACATGTTTTTTCCTATGCGAGAAAGCACTAGGTAAGTTTGAACAAACAGTAGATTCTAATTTTTGTTTAAATTGCGTAATTTTTTATTGTAAAATAGGATTAGTTAATTGAGTTTCAATTCTTTTATATTTTACTTCTTCCTTAAGAAATTTAAGATGTTTGGTTAATCGATTAATAGATTGAAATATAGAACATTCTTTTAATTGATTTAATTCTCTAACTTCGGGTGGAGACAAAAATTTGAATGTGACCTTTTGACCAAATGCATATGTGGTTATTCCATGGTTAGTAGCAGTGGTAAATGGACATAACAAAAATATAAAAGGAATGCCTAATATAAGTTACAATTGTGAACATTTATATTAAATAAATTTGACAATGTGAATGTTTACATCATAAAAGATTTACACTGTCAATGTGAAAATTAATACGCGCTTCACAATATTATTATTAAGGATGTTTTAGTAACTATGTCATCCAAAATATTTATTGGAACATAAAAAAATAATTTGGACTAAGTGAAACATAAGTAATTGAAGAGGGATTTATAAATAAATGTCCTAAGGTTTTATACAAAAAAAATATTATTTGTGAGAATATTTTTATATTTGTATGTAAATTTTAAATTGGGCACTTGATGCATAAATCTAAATTATAATTTTGGTCCCTTGAAGATACCAAAGAATTCGTTTGCTGTTGCATAGTGTAGCTTGCTCAGCTCATGCATAAATCTGGAAATAAGATTTACAGAGTAAACAATGTCTGGCCTTGTATTAGTGAGATAATTTAGTGAACCAACCAATTTTTGATAGGTGGTAGCATAGACTTTCTCTGCTCCATCATTTACTTGCAACTTCTCATTTAAAGAGATTGGAGTAAAAACTGACTTGCAGTCAAACATATGAAATTTCTTCAATAAATCTTCAAGATATTTTCCTTGAGAGATAAATATTTCTCCCTTTGACTGCTTCACTTGAATACTGAGAAAATATCTCATAAGTCCCAAATCAGTCATCTCTTTCTCCTTCATCATGGCTCTTTTAAATTCTTCTACCATTGATGGTTTAGTTCCTGTATAGATTAAATCATCAACATATAGGCAAACTATGAGAAAGTCTTCCGTACCTCCTTTCTTGACGTATAGTGATGGTTCACTTTGGCTTCTTTGAAAACCATTTTGACGAAAATACTTGTCAATGTTGTTGTTCCAGGCTCGGGGTGCTTGCTTCAAACCATATAGTGCCTTCCGAAGTCGGTAAATCTTGTCTTCTTTTCCTTGATTATGTACCCTTGTGGTTGTTCAACATAAACTTCTTTTTCAAGCTCTGAATTGAGAAAAGTTGATTTGACATCTAGTTGATATACTTGTAACTCATTTTATGCAGCCAAGGCAAGAACGGTTCTTATTGTCTCCATGCGAGCAACTGGGGCAAATGTTTTATTGAAGTCCACTCTAGGTTGTTGTGAGTAGCCTTTTGTAACTAATTATGCTTCTAGATAGAGCCATTTTCTTTATATTTGGTCTTGTAGATCCATTTAAGTCCGATCACATCTTTGTCTTTGGGTAGGTCAACAAGTTCCCAAGTGTAATTCTTTTCAATATTTTTCATCCATTGCCTTTCTCCAAATTTCTTCTTTCACAGCTTCTTCAAAAATCTGTGGCTTACAAGCAAAAAATGCTACATCACAAGTTTCATATATTTCTCTTAAGGAACGTACCTTTCTTGGTATTGGTTCAGATTCTTCAGATGGAAAGCTTCTTGGAGAGTCATTTCTTGGCCTTGGGCTTGGAGTGTTATGTGCACTTTGGTTTGGGGTTTCTTCGAGAGTAGAAGATCCTTCTCCTTCTGTTGCTTTATTAAATTCAAATCCCTTTTGCTCCAAGATGGAGTTATCATCCCATTTCCATGTTGTCATTTCATCAAATATGACATCTCTAGAGATTACCAATTCATTTTTCATTGGATTGAATAGATGATATCCTTTTGATTCGTCGCTATATCCAATGATATATATTTCTCCCATTTCTCATCAAATTTTTCCTTTGTTTGGAAAGGAATTAAGGCATAAGCAAGACAACCGAATACTTTGAAAAGATTTACTTGGGGTTTCTGTTTGTGCCATGCTTTATATGGTGTTTTGTTTTGGACAGCGTTCATGGGAGATCGGATTAGAATATAAACAACAGTATTGATAGCTTCAACCCAAAATTTGTTAGGAAGACCTTTGCCGTTTAGCATGCTTCATGCCATCTCCACAATTGTTCAATTCTTTCGTTCTGCAACTCCATTTTGTTGAGGAGAGTGTCGAACTGTGAGCTGTCTTTTAATCCCATTTTCTTTACAGTAATTCATGAATGGAGTATAAATGAATTCTCCGCCACAATCTGTCCTTAACATTTTGATTTCTTTGTCACTTTGCTTTTCCACCAAAGCTTTAAACTGCAGAAATACTGAAAAGGCTTCGTATTTTCTATTAAGAAAATAAATCCACATCATTTGAGTATAATCATCAACAAAGAGTAGAAAATATCTCTTGCTACCAAGAGATGATGTTTGGCAAGGCCCACAAATATCAATATGCACCAACTCCAAAGGTGCTTTGGCTCTTCAAGAAGTCTTTGAAAATGGCAATATATGCATTTTTCCATAAATGCGTCCTTCACAAATTTTATTGATTTTGCCAATGTGAGGCAATCCTAGAACCATATCTTTTTCTTTTAATAATTTCATGCCCTTGTAATTTAGATGTCCATATCTAAGATGCCATAGATATGGATCATTTGTGTTTTCACTTTTAAGGGCAAAATTATCATTCAGTGGCATTACAAGAGGGAAAACTTTGTTTGGAGTCATTTTGACTTTTGCCACTGTATGATTTTTCTTTTTATCAGAGATTATGCATTCATCATTATTAAAATTTACTGCATAACCTTTTTGTACTAATTGCCCCACACTTAATAGATTTTGGGTTAGCCCTGGAACATAAAGAATATCATAAATTAATTTTTTGTTACCTTCCTTTATATGGACGGAGATGACTCCATTTCTTTCAACATTTTGTAGCTTTCCATCACCAAACTTTACTTGAGAAGAGACTTTTCATCTAGTTGCACAAAAATCTTGCGATTGACTATCATATGATTACTACATCCACTATCCAAATACCAAATATTTTTTGACTCTTGTTGGGCATTCATGCAAGAAAATAATTGTTCTGCTTCATTTTCTTCAAAAAAAATTAGCTTTGTCTTTATCATTATTGAACCAGCAATCAGGTTGTGAATGTTTTGAATTTTTGCATCTTTTGCACCTAAATCTACAATCTTTAGATGCATGATTAAATTTTTTGCAAATAGTGCATTGAGAGTCAGAGTTACCGCTGGAATTTCTTTGATTGTTATAGTCTCTTTCTTTATTCTGGGCTTGAAATGAACTTCGGCCTCCTCGTCATTTTCCAGGCATTATTCTTTTTTGAAATGAATCCCTTCCTTGATTTTCTTGTTTCTTGTCTCCAATATTTGTCGGAAAAATGGTTTTTGAAACTTTTGAAAAAATCTTATTTTTTGCTAACTTCTAACATTAATTAAGGTGGGAGCCAAGCGTTATTTTTAGCATTTCTAATTGGGTCCATGTTTAATATTGCGTAGTCAATAAAGCCGTGTATTTTGTTGCTCAAAACCATTTCCGGATGAATGAGAATTCAACGCGCATTTTCTAGTTCGTGGAAATGGGTTTAGGTGGGTTTCCTACACATTTGTGAAATGTGCTTGTCCCACATTGGAAAGGCTTAAGGTTTTGAATGGGTTTATATACCTTAGCTTAGGATACTTGGGATAGGCCCCAAGGGGTACCCAAGTTTGTGGAAGGGTGAGGTTATGGGTGAAGTGGGTTAGACTCATTGGATCCAAAACTAAAACCACACATGCTTACCGCCGCCGCAGTCCGATCGGTCAGGCGGGTTAGGTTAGACTTGTTTGGCCCAATACTTATCTTTTTGGGCCAAAAACATTTGTAATTTATTTATTTATTTATAATTTTGGTTTCAAAATTCTCATTCACCCAAACAGATCCTAACCCACCCGAACAGGTTTGAACTTGTTGAATTCTTCCCGGACAGATCTGGAACTGTCCAAACAGTTCAAACATATTTTCTATCTATTGAAATCTATCCGAACAATTGCCTATCTATTGGCACCTGTTCGGAACAGCCACTATTCTGCCTATATAAAGTCTGCTTCCAGCAATTCATTTCATAAATTTTTTCCCTCAGAATTTTGTCCTTCTTCTTCTGTTCTTCCTATGCTCTTACATCTGTTTCTACATTTATTTTTTAGGAAGAAAAAGAGAGAGTTACAATTGAGTTTTGGTTCGCCAGACTTCAATTTGTAGTGCTGCAAATTTAAGTATTAGTCATTGCATCCTAGGAAGTAGACGCCGGTAAAACTTGAAGTTTTGAAGCGAGAGTGAAATCTACTTTATGGAGATTATGTCCAACACAAGCCTTGACATTAATTTCTGTAAGCGTTTAATTTAGAAAATAATTTATATAATTATTTTCTGAATTATTTTATTTTATTATTTATTTAATTTATACATTTAATTTACACACACACCACTGTAGGTATAACAATCTTAAAGTAGATTTCTATTTATTTATTTGTGTTAGACAGACGAATATTTTGTTTCGAGAAATTAAATTGTAGTCATATACTGTTTAATTTCTTAAATAGTAGTAATATACTGTTTAATGATTTCTTTGATAACATAATAGTAATATACTATTTATCATTGGAATTTTGGTACAAAATATTATTCTGTTTATTTTGTGTGTAAATTCTTTTGTATATCAATTTGTGATTGGGTATTTTTATTTCGTCAGAATTATGACAACTAAAATTAACAGTACTGAGACTGTTATTACTCTGACTCCCACACCTGTTGTGCCAGTGATGACTCCGACAGTACCGATAAATCATAGGGAGAAGCCAGAAAAATTCAATAAAAATGATTTTAAAAGATGACAACAAAAAATGATGTTTTATCTTATCACATTAAATTTGGCTCGCTTCACCTATGAAAAAGTTCCAGCACTAAACGAGGGAGAAAATGATAGTAAGCATTCTTCTCCCTCTCTTGAGCAGTTTTTTCTATGATTATTTTTTCCTTTGTCTTCTTTTAATTTTAAATTACAGGAAAGTTGCACCTTTCCTGTACTTGTGCCTTTCACTTTACACTCTCCTACATGGTTTGCCTGCCTGTAAAAACTCTTGATTCACCAGCTGAAAGAAAATAGAAAGCTCAAAGTTTTGTGCTACTTTTGAAAAGTTCATTTTTTTTTGTTTAAATTTAAATTTGAATTTGAAACACCAAATACCAAGTAAGTATTGTCAAATAGTGGCCCGACACTACTGAATAAGATTATTATATTCCTAAATTATAGGCACGCACAATGTGTTAAATTAATTTTGATAATTTTATGGAAACAAGCTATTGTATAAGGTGATATAATAAACGTAATTTTTTGTTAAACTTTTTTTTTTTTTGTTAAACTTATGTTATAATATGTGTACCGTATGCATGTTATGATCAAACCATCAACATTAGTGTGTTTTTATGTAACGTTTGGACGAGATCGCATTGAGAAAAAGGCTATTGTTGCAATATCTATTCAATTAGAGAAATTATGCAAGTGTTATGCCTTGTGGCATATGCTATGCATAAGAGCAACTTAAATAGTATGAATATTTTTCTATTTTTGTTTTTTGGTATCTGTATAAATTTACTACATTATTGAATACTTATTATCAACAATAGTGTTATATCTATAGAATTGCTTGCCCTTACAATCTCCTAATGAGGTGATAAGACAAAATACATATAAGGAGAGCTTGAAGAAATATTTGAACGTAGATTTTCAAATTTTACTTGGCATGTTATTTAGAGAAATTATGTGGATGAATCATTTTTCTATTATTAAATAGGTATAGTGGTCTTCTCTATATTTTTGTCGACTTGGTTGCAGAAAATAATTTTGTTTTTACTGCAAATGTCAAGATATATTTCCATGAACATTTGGATTGAAAGAATAACGTGACTCCCATTCGCATTATATTTAGAATGTATTTTGTTTATGGATTTGAGAAGAGATTTATAAAGAAAATAAATAAATAAATAAGTGAAATGTGTATAAAATATAATTATATTTCATCTATATTTTATACATTTTTTTTTTCATTTCAAATCACTTCTCAAATTCATAAACTGTGATGCGACCCCATGCGCAAAGCGCGTGGGGTTAACTAGTATTGATAAATGAATGACTACCTTGTCACCAATCAACAGTGACTGAATTTTTTTTTTAAATCTTTTGTTTTGAAAAGTAGGAGAAAGATTAATTTTTAAAATTTTTTAATACTGTTTTTAAAAAGTATATAAAAAAAAAAGTAAAAAGGTGAATTAACTCAAAAGAAATTAAAAGTTAGAAAGTTATTTTTAACCTCTTTACAAAAAGAGAACTAACTTTTTAGACTATTAATCTGTTAAAAAGTTTTTTAGAAGAGTTTTTGACCTTTTTATAATTTTTAAAGAGTTTTTGATTTATAATTTTTTGAGAGAAAAAAATAAAATAATTAATTTGAATGTGATATTTTATTTTATTAATTTATTTTAATAAGTTAAATTAATCCAACTTACTTTTCAAACGAGTCTTCAGTTACACACTTCTAACTTATTATTTAAAATTAAATAAGTTTGAAGATTTATTAAATAAAATAAAATATTATTGATCAATCCTTATCAAGTGTTCGTGAGACACTTGTCAGTAACCCTTTGTTATTCTTGCAAGCACTTTTTCCAACTAATGATATTGGCTCCCAATTAGGATAGATGCGGGTTAGTTGCAGTCATAGAATCTTTAATTCGTTATTCGTTTGTTAAATTAGTGGATTAGAGAAAATTAATTTGTATCTGTCCACCAATTCAGCAAATATGGATTGAGCGAATTGGCAAATTGACAGATGGATGCGAATCGGTTTAGCGGTTTAAAATTTTATAAATTTTCAATATAATTCAAATTGTGCACTTACTCAACAAAAAAAAATTACAGTCAATGACTGAAAAAAGTATTACAATCACTGTATGTCTCATCCAAATAAAAAAAGTTTGAAACTTTAGAATATTTGCATGTCTCATCCACATATTACAATCATAGCATACTTCATTTACATAAAGTATTACAATATGTGGTTCTTAAAATATAAAAACAATTCAAACTACTAAAACCATGAATAGATAGGGGTGTAATTTTGGCCTGTGGCCCGCGGGCGGCCTAAAGCCTGCCCATGGCCCAAGGTGAGCCTGGCCCGCTAAGGCTCGTTTAGGCCCGAGGCCTTAGGCTAGGTCCTCCTGGGCCATCGTTTTGAAGCTCGGCCCGGCCCGGTCCATCGGCCCACTCAAGGCCCGCCTAAAAGCTCTGCCCGAGGCCCGGCGCCCGAGGCCCAGTATTATTTTTAATGGAAAATAATAAAATTTTGGTGGAAAAAAAAAAAAAAAAATTTTAAAAATTGTTTAGGCCCGCTACAGATAGTAACGGGGCGGGGACGGGGACTACACTCCCCGTCCCTGATCCCCGAAAGTGACAATTTTCCCATCCCCGCCCTCGATCCCTGACAGGGCTCCATTGCCCACCCTCGCTCCCGCCCCCATCCCCGATCGGGGATCGGGGATCCCTAACCCGAAAAATCCCCGAATTATTGTAACATTTCAGGTTTTTTTTTTTTTTTTGTTCTTTTTGATATGAAACATCCTATTCAATTTGTCAACATTTTTTCAAATTAAAAAATTGGTAAGCATTCTATTCAAACATAATATTGGGACTGCTCAATATGTCAACATGTTTTCAAAATAAATCTGTCAAACATGTTTTCAAAACAAAAAATCTATCAAAATGTTTTCAAAATAATAAATCTGTCAACATTCTATTAAAAAATTTGTCAACATGTTTTCAAAATAAAAAATTTGTAAACAACAAAATAATATTAGGACTGTTCAATATATCCTGTTCAATAATATTGGGACTGTTCAAAAAATCTGTAAACAACAAAATAATATTGGGACTGTTCAAAAAATCTGTAAACAACAAAATAATATTGGGACTGTTCAATAAAACAACATATGTCCACATAGCATCTGTAAACAACAAAATAGTCTCATGCACAACCCACACAAAAGAAAATTCAGCAACAACATCACAAGCACAGAGAATAATTAGTCCCAAGCACAACCCGCAAGGGATAGGCTATCCAAAAAATAAAATTAAAAAAAAAAAAAACAAATCCATTACAATATATCAAACCAAATCCATCATGAAAAAAAAAGATAAAAAACCAAGATTGTTTGTCCAAATACTCATACAACCACATCACAATTTTCATCATCTCCTTCAACTTGAATTCCTGTTAAATAACAAAAGGAAAAAAAATAAATAATCAATACTAATAATGAATATATAATCAATTAAAAAATGTTAACAATTAAAAAAAAAAAAAAAGATGACAACTAACACAAAAGTGGCATACGACTCATCCGAGTCGATCTCATCATCATCATATATAGTCGCATAGCCCACCGATTTCAATGTTGAATTTCCTAAAAAGTAAAAAATATAAATTCAATATTGAAATTATTCCATAGTAATATAAAAGTGAAATAATAATATGTAGATTGGATGAAATAATAATATGAGTACCTTTCATCTCCGCACTCCACAACCAACTTTGTGCACACATTAGTGCTTCTAATGTGTTTGGATGAAGTCTACTACGACGTGGACTCGCCAACCTTCCACTAGTATTAAATGCTGACTCAGAAGCAACAGTGGATACAGGAATAGCTAAAATGTTCCTAACTATTACTTGTAAAGTCGGATACTTTGGTCCATTAGTTTTTCACCAATTCAAAACATCAAAACCTGAAGTTTTTGGCAAAACATCATCTTCTAGGTAATGGTCCAACTCTGATCTTACATTCTTCATTTTTTTACTTCTCTTTCTACTAATAAACAAATCAAATTCTGAAAGGGTCTCTGTAACAATTTCTGGACAAGTAGAAGAGTCACCAATAACATCGGTCTCCATACCAACTCGGTGCTGATACTCTTGCAACAAATCATAACAAATCTGACGAATCCTATCAATTTCATCTTCAGCTTTGTCTCCATAAAGTTTTTCAAAATAAAACTCCAATACACTCATCTTATACCTAGGATCAAGTACAACAGCAACTCCAATAACACCATGTATCACTAACCAATATTTATCAAAATTTTCCACCATTTTTGATGCCATTGTTCTAATCACTTCAATTTCACAAGAGAGCCATTGAGACAGTGTTATCCTAATCTCACATAAAGCTGGGAAACAAACATTGGCTGTGGGATACTTAGTACTAGAAAATAACTCTGTGATAGAAAAAAAAAATCTTAAACCTCACACTAATCTCTCTAGCAAACTCTCATTCTTGCTCACTTGGCACAGTCTTATATTGAGGCTCTCTAATTTTCAACCGAGAAAAGACATCATTATACAATAAGGCAGTCTGAAGCATCAAGTAGGTTGAATTCCACCTAGTTGCACAATCAAGTCCTAATTTCTTAGTATGTGGAATACGCAATTGGTTAACTGTTTCTTCAAATTTTTTTTGTCTTTTTGGTGTTGTTATCCAATAAGCTACACTCTCTCGAATTTTCTCCACACCCACTTGTATGACATTCAATCCATCTTTCGTTATCAAATTCAAAATATGCGCACAACAACGCATATGAAACAAAGTACCACCCAACAAAAGCGATATATTACTCAACTTATCCATCAACATGGTAATCATGGCATCATTTGTGGAGCAATTATCAACAGTAATAGTAGAGATTTTTCTATCAATATTCCAGTCCATCATACACTCAAGCAAATTATCACAAAGAACTTCTTTTGTGTGTGGACATGGAACATAAATAAACCTAAAATATGATATTCATAAACAAGTATTAATAACATGCAAATTGAACTGAATAAGATAGAACTTTTAAATGATTTGCAAATTTACAAATATATACCTCAAAATGCGACTTTGCAATGTCCATGAATCATCAATAAAGTGTGCGGTGACAGCCATGAATCCTTTTTTTTTTATTGCTAGCAGTCCACAAATCAGTTGTGATTGCCACTCTACTTTTATTATGCTCCACCAAACTCAATGTCTTTACCCTCTCATAATCATAAATCTTTAAAATATCACTCTTTATCGTATTTCGAGAAGGCACTTTAAACAATGGTTGAAGTGCTGCTGAATATTGTTTAAAACCAACATGGTCTACGATAGAGAGGGGATATTCATGCAAGATTATGGCATGTGACAACTCTTTCCTAGCAAAATCTTGATAAAAAATATAAGAATTTATTTTTGGACTGTCTTTACTAAAGTTGTTAATTAAAACTTTTTGCCTCATGTCCATCACTTTTTTCCTAGTACAACTCTTATGGTGATCATGCAAATGCCTAGTTCCATTTTTTGAATCACCTCCAAGATGCTTATTACAATAATTACATATTGCCTTCCACACCCCCATTGACTTGTTGTTTCTTAAAATGTTCTCACACAATACTAGGTTTTCTTTTAGTTCCTCCACAAGTATTAGACTATTCTTCTAAATCAATAACATTTTGATTAGAGAGGGGAGACGGTGAGTTTGTAGGTGAGTTGGTAGCTGGCGATGAATGTTGTGACGTGTCACTCTCAAATGGTACTTGAGAGTTAACTGGTGCTTGAGAGTTAACATCTGACATTTTTAACCTTTATAAAAATAATATGGATTGAATTAATGTTAACTAATTTGTTTGTGAATTCACAATTATATTCAGCCAAACATTAGACATAAGACATATGCGCAAGACAAACATAATTACAATTATATTCAGTCAAACAGACAATTATATTCAGCCATACATTAGGACCTGAGGCTGAATACAATTATATTCAGCCAAACAGACTTTAAAAATATAAGACATATTCACAATTATATTCAGCCAGACAGACATAATTACAAACAGACATTAGACATAATTTCAAACAAACAAATTCACAATTATATTCAGTCTCAGGTCACAATTAAAGAAATATAAACAGATCTGTGCAAGATTCAACTACCAATGAATGTTTGTGAATTTTTCCAAATCAGGTCAAAACAGGTCTCTCTCTCAATAGAATGATGAAGGTCAAGAACTCTTTTCCAAAAAAAAAAACAAATCTTCACATAATTTCGACTTCAGAACACACTAGAAGCAGTAAAATACACTCAAAAGCCACAATCAATAAAGAGAAAATACCTGGATGAGCAGATTGTGTAGCCAATTTTAGTTGTGTTTCTTTCTCCACGCAGAATAGCAAACCAAATGTCAGTAGTGATTAGATGACAACTAAAAGCATATAACTTTGAAATATTATCTTCCATTATCTACACACAGAATAGCAAGTCCCATAACTTTGATGGAAGATAATATTTTGTCATCTAAACACAGAATAGCAAGTTCCATTATCTTTCATTATCTTCTGTGTGTAGATAATATTATCAAGTCCCATAACTTTGAAATCCATGACATAAACTGAGATTACATATTTTAACAATAAAAACCATATAATATATATATATATATATATATTTAACAGATCAAGAACTCAAGTGATTAAATCGAGATCAATAACAGATCAAGAAAAAAAAAAAAGCAGAGGTTGTAATCCCTTGACACAGAGATACTATATATACACACAAATATATATATATATATATATATATATATTTAACAGATCAAGAACTCAAGTGATTAAATCGAGATCAATAACAGATCAAGAAAAAAAAAAAAGCAGAGGTTGTAATCCCTTGACACAGAGATACTATATATACACACAAATATATATATATATATATATATATATGTAAACTCTATATCGAAATCCCGAGAGAGAGAGAGAGAGAGAGAGAGAGAGAGAGAGATACCTTTCAAAATCGGCGGTGAAGGAGGAGTAGCGGTGAGGGGCGAGCAGCCGTCGTGTGTGAGAGAGAGAGAGAGAGAGGCGAAACTCTAAGTTCTAACCAGCAGCGGCGGTGAGGGAGGAGGATCGACAGTGAGGTACAAGCGGCGGTGAGGGAGGATCGGGGGTGAGGGAGGATCGGCGCCGTCGTTGTGTGAAAGAGATAGAGAGGAAGTCGAAACCCTAGAGAGAGAGAGGGAGAGAGAGCAGGAGCAGAGACGGCTCTGTGTTTGTGTTGTGTGTGTGAGTGTTCAGCCAAAACCCTACACACACACACATATGTTATATATAAGCAGGGGCAAAATAGTAATTTCACGTCGGGGGCAACTGGGTTGGGGATCGAGGCCGGGGTCGGGACCGGGACTGAAACATGTATCCCCGTCCCCGGCCGAAATATCATCGGGGATTTAATTTTTAATATCATCCTCGGCCCGTCGGGGGTATTTTTCGAGGAATAACCGCTCAATTCGGGGTCGGGGAATCGGGTCCCTGTCGGGTCGGGTTCCAATTGCCATTTCTAAGGCCCGCCCAAAGCCCCGGCCCACTGGCCTGCCCAAAGCTCGAATACCCCTAGGCCTGGGCTTGGGCTTGGGCCTAGGCCTAGTTTTCTGGCCCGTTAGCCGGCCCGACCTAATTTTTGGCAGGAGACCGCAAGACCCGACATGGTCTCGACCTAACCCGAGCCCAGATGGGCCGGGTCGGGCCAAAATTACACTCCTAGAAATAAAACAGTAGTAGAGATTGTATACATTTGTATTGTTACATCTATATCTATTTTCGAAAACAAAAACCAACCAACATATATTATCTTTTTTATTTATCATTTTTAGAGTCAGATTTAAAAATCAAAAAATATAGATAAATAATACATTTATTTTTTTCAATTCAAAAAATATATTCGAGTTAAAAACTATTTTTCAACAGAATATTTAAACTGCTTTTAATTGAAAACACAAATAGAATATCTACACAAATTGAAAACACAAAATCTTACAAATTACTAGAGGTGCTCTAGGTTTTACGGTTCAGTTGTGGCCAAATGAATCTCAAACTTGTCATCCATCCAAAACTAGGTGGATTAGAAAAAATCAATCTGTAACCGTTCGCTGGTCATCACGCATTCGTCCAAAATACGGGCGGATCGATTGGGTTCGATCGGTTTTGGTGGATTGATATATCCGTTGCTCACCCCTAACCCCAATATGTTTTTCGAGAGATTATTTAATATATTTTACACCATTCACCTCATTATATTTATCATGTGATCACTAAAAAATAAACATAAATTTATTATTTAATCAATAAAAATAAAATTGGAACACTTTGTAACAGCCCAAAAATTTAAGTTGTTCCTTAAATTTTATATTAATATTATTTAATTATAAATTATTTCAAAAAAATAATTTTAACTTTATATTATTATTCGAAATTATTTTCTGAGTATTATTGTATTTTTATTATATTTTTCTCTATATTTTTTCTATATTAAAATACACTGAAATATAACATTTTCTATACAACAAAATACTTGAGCCTCAAGCAGTCTTGCTCCGTACGCCTTCACTATATATTAGCTATACATCAACAGCATCCTCATCAACACTCTTAGTCTCTCTCTCTCTGTGCCTCTAATTGTTTGGTTTATATATAAAACTTTGAGTTTAGTTTGGAGTATTTAGTGAGTCGCAGTGAACGAAAGGTAAAGATAGAATTAACAATAAGGCGAGTTATATACCTTGAGTCATCATAATATATTTTACATATGTTTTGAGTTACCATAATTTATTTTACGTAAATTGTATTTTAATTATGTTATTTATTTTATGAACCTTATTTTATATACTAAGGAAAACCCATGGATATAATTGTTTATTAAAATTTGTTTTGAGTAATTATTTTATAAGTAACATTACGGAGATCCGATGCCTTGGGGGACTTAAATAACCATTGGCCCTCTGATTAGTCACGCTGTGACCCTCTGTCTGTCATGGATCCACTGACTCTCTGATTTTTGGTATGGAGCAAAGCATTGTGCGGAGCTAAGTGCTACACTATTGTGAGAGCCATCTCTAAAGTTCATATGAGCCGCCTCTTGAGTCTACACATCTGTTTTGTTCTGCTCTGTACCGTGGTTAGGATTATTTGGGTTATTTGATTTCTGATTATATACTCTACATTTTAATATCAAGTTTTGTTTAGCCAATAATTATTCATGGTGATTTTATGCCCTTATACTTTTAGTATAATATTTCTCACTCTGCCATGTACTTATAGCTGTTTGCCAATTTTCATAAAACAATGCAATTCAGAAATAACTTTTGGAGAGTCTTAGATGCGGGGCTGCGGAATAGACACACATAGCACTTTTATAGTATTTATAATTCTATTATTCATATGTAAATATCGACCTTTTTGGTCAATAAATTTTGTTATAAAAATAGAAGCTCCGATGATTATTTTGGTACTCTTACTTAAATATTTTTCCACTTGCGTTTAGTAATTTGTTTAAAAATTGGCCGGAGGTAACTTCAGTTATTGGCCATTACGATACTTAACCCTTGAGTACGGGGAGCGGATCGTGATACACTTTATCCGTGAAATACTAGATAATTTTTTATTTTTTAAATACTAATTTATTTGCTTTTGATAAGGTGTGGATAATTATTTTATATATATATATATATATATATATATATATATATATGTTTTTGGGTGTGAAATGGCACTGCAGAGCAAGTTTTCAAAATAATAATAATAATAAATAAATAAATAAAATCACAAATAATGAAAAATTTTATCAATTTTAATAATTATTGAATTTGTAAATATTTTGTAGTAGTATCACAACAGATCAAATCTTCAAACCTTAAATGAGGCAACTAGACTAATTTATTTTTATTAAAATAGACATAACATAGGGATGGGGTCCCCATTCATGTTCATCCAAACAAAAACACATTCATAGAAATCTAATCTCCCCAACATTGCAATAATAGAACAGAATAACATGTATAACGGTAAGTCTTGTCATATTCGACATAGATACAATACTGTTAGGCAATTACTCTTAAATGGAATTATGTCCATTGAGTACATAAGGTCAAAAGATAATATCGCGGGATCCGTTAACTAAAGGTTTGACCAGAGAGTAAGTGTTAAGATCATTGAGGGGAATCAGATTAAAGCCTACTAACTAAATAGTCGTCTTAATGGCAACCCAACCTAGCTGACTGGAGATCCCAAGATTTAGGTTCAAAGGGACAACCAAATTATGTGTGACTCATCAATATCACTAAGGGGAATTTTTTACCCTTTCCTATGATGACATAGTGATGTTTGCAGCGTTAATCAGGTTAAGCTTTGCTTTTAATGATTTTCATATCTTGGAAATCCAAGTGGCGTACAGCAGAATACTCTTAATGAGAATCACCTATATGAGTGTGAACTGGGCCGGTTCTATGAGAATTGGAAAAAAAAGGCTGAATTCTCTAAAGCGCTTAGGAAAACTAGAAATTGTCCAGGGCCAAAATGGGCACAACCGATAGAACTAGATTGTGTATGGAAATAAAACTATGTGACAGACTGTTGTCTTGGTTTACACTAATGGCAGAATAATTCAAGACATCATGTTCACTAATCAGCCAGTAAACCCATTCATTTTTTACAAGGGAAGGTTCAAAACCAAAAGTAACCTATCCTTTGTAGGATATTTTCAATTTTGTACTCTTTGTGTCCGTATGTTGTTGCATGTTCGCTTTCAATTTTATTTATGTGGGAGATTGTTAGAGAAAATGGTTTATCACCATTAATTTTCAGGAATTAATTTATGTAGGACCCACACCTTGGGTTTGGTGGGTCAGAGTGGCAACGCGTTCCTTGCCGTGTGATAAATAAGAATATATACTCGGGTGGTCAAAACCATTTTCGAGTGAATGAGAAATTGATACCGAAGTGAGCCTCATGAACATGAATATGTTTGATGTGGTTCCCATGAGTTGGTATCTAAATCTTGTCCCACATAGGAAATATGGAAGAGTTTCTATAAGTATATAAGCTCTAAGTTGGAGACCTTGGGTTGGGCCCCAATGGGTATCCAAGAGTTGCAGGATGAGGAGTTATAGACAACCCAAAACCACCACACACGCGCGCCACCGTCGCTGTTCGGCCGGCCGGGTTAGGGCGGACGCAAGTGTGGGTGTGCGTCAAACCCATCCTTATTTTTTTTCTCCAAAATTATTTGAATATTTCAAATAATTTTTTGCGGGAAAAATTCAAATTCCAGAATTTTGAATTCAAAATTTTCGATTGCAACTCTTCTTCATCTCCAACCAGTTGCGTTTCCAGTCCGATGATTGTTCATCACAACTCTCTTCCATTCCGGAAAAGGCACTTCACTGCCTATATATATAGCAACTCTCTATTTCAAAATAAATTAGTTTTTTCTTTCCTTCCATCTTCTCTCTTCACTGCTTCCTTCGTTCTTCATCTTGTATTCTTTGAGGGTTTGAAAAAACAGCATGGTTCGCTGTACAAACAGTATGCTGTGCTGCATCTGTTTGGGTGATTGTTGAATCTTGGAGACATGACGTCCATTATTCCTCTAGCACCTTAGGAGATGACGCATTTCTGTCTTAAAGACACATTGTTCAAACACTGGTTTCAATCACAAATTTGTTCTAAGTTTGATTCTACAAAGAAAACTTGTAAGTTAACTCAAGTTCAGTGTTTAATTATTTACTGTATTTAATTATTTTGTTAAATTAATATTATCGAAAAATATTTCCAACATTTAGTTGCTAAAAAGTTTTTTTAGAACAGTTTTTGACTTTTTTATAATTTTTTGAGAGAAAAAAATAAAATAATTATGATTTAAATATGACATTTTATTTTATTAATTTATTTTAATAAGTTAAATTAATCCAACTTACTTTCCAAACAAACCTTCAGTTATACATTTTAACTTATTATTTAAAATTAAATAAGTTTGAAGATTTATTAAATAAAATAAAATATTATTGATTAATCCGTATCAAGTGTTCGTGAGACACTTGTCAGTAACCCTTTGTTATTCTTGCAAGCACTTTTTCCAACTAATGATATTGGCCCCCAATTAGGAGTGGGCGTGGGTCAATTGCAGTCACAGAATCTCTAATTCGTTATTTGTTCATTAAATTAACAGATTAGAAAAAATTAATTTGTATCTGTCCATCAATTTGACAGATGTGGATTGAGCGAATTGGTAAATTGACAGATGGAAGCGAATCGGTTTAGCGATTTAAAATTTTATAAATTTTTAACATAATTCAAGTTGTGCACTCCTCAAAAAAAAAAAATACAGTTAATGACTGAAAAAAGTATTACAATCACTACATGCCTCATCCAAATAAAGAAAGTTTAAAACTTTAGAATATTATCATCATTCATGTCTCATCTACATATTATAATCACAGCATATCTCATCCACATAAAATATTACAATACGTGATTCTCAAAATATAAAAACAATTCAAACGACCAAAACCATGAACAGAGCAGTAGTAGAGATTGTATGTCTTTGTATTGTTACATCTATATCTATTTTTGAAAATAAAAATTAACCAACATATATTATCTTTTTTATTTATTATTTTTAAAGTTAGATTTAAAAACCAAAAATATAGATAAATAATAAATTTATTTTTTTCAATTCAAAAAATATATTCAAGGTGAAAACTCTTTTTCGACAGAATATTTAAACTTTTTCTAATTGAAAACACAAAAAGAATATCTACACAAATTGAAAACACAAAATCTTACAAATCTTACAAATTACTAGAAGTGCTCACGGTTTGGCGGTTCAGTTACAGCCAAATGAACCTCGAATCCGCCATCCATCCAAAACTAGACGAATTAGAAAAAATCAATTTATAACCGTTCGCTCGCCATCACGCATCCGTTCAAAATGCGGGCGGATCAGTTGAATTCGATGGGTTTGCGCGGATCGATATATCTGTTATTCACCCCTAACCCCAATATGTTTTTCGAGAGATTATTTAATATATTTTACACCATTCACCTCATTATATTTATCATGTGATCACTCAAAAATAAACATAAAATTATTATTTTAATCAATAAAAATAAAATTGGAACACTTTATCCGTGAAATACTAGACATTTTTTTATTTTTTAAATACTAATTTATTTGCTCTTGATGAGGTGTGGGTAATTATTATTTATATATATATATATATATATTTGGTGTGAAATGGCACTGCAGAGCAAGTTTTCAAAATGATAATAATAATAATAAATAAAATTACAAATAATGAAAATTTTTATCAATTTTAATAATTATTGAATCTGTAAATATTTTGTAATAGTATCACAACAGATCAAATCATCAAACCTTAAATCAGGCAACCAGACTGATTTATTTTATTAAAACAGACATAACATGGGGTCCCAATTCATGTTCATCCAAACAAAAACACATTCATAGAATAACCTCAAATCTCCCCGACATTGCAATTTGCAATAACAGAACAGAGATACCAAACGTCGGACAGAATGAAAAGCTCTTAAAATTATTAATTCCCAACCTCAACGGGCTGGAAACCTTTCTGGATGGACGAAATAACAGCATCCAGAACCAGCTGTGTCTTCCTACTAATTGCCGGCCACTTCTTCTCAGGTTTCGAATCATTTCTCTCAATGCTCGAAATCAACCCAGCAAACACACTCACCATCAGAGCTTCCTGAGGAAGATCAGTGGTGACAGCGTGCTCGCTTGGGATTGGTCCACACCCCAATGAAAGTTGTGCGAATGTGGACTTGGAAGCTGTATAAAATTGCCCAACATTCTCTTGAAATGGTATGACAAAGTCGTGAATGCGCAGATTTCCCTTTGTTCCACCACAAGTTATGTCCATGGTCATATTGGTGAGGAAAGAGCAGTAGAAAGTTGCTATTCTTCCATCACCCCAACTAAGGGAAGCACCAGAGGTTATGAGGACCCCTACTTCGTTCAATTCAGGCTCGCGTAAAGCTGTCACGGTTTTAGGGAGCTCATAGTCTGCAGCCCAAAGGATTGCCCGGGTGCAGTACCACCCGGCATCACCTAGACAGCCAAGACCATCAAGATCCGGCTTCACACGAATGTTGTTCTTGAAAAATTCCGGCCCAGCATCGTAGGAGAAGATGCTGTGAACCTGTGGGAATCATCACGAGTAGAATTAGATAAGAGTATTTGATCTTTTTTGGCACCAAAGAAAGCTCTAACAACAAAGCTGTGATTTCAATCTCAAGCTAAACATTGAGCACGACACAGCCGGACTTTTTAAAATGTTTGTTTTTACTGAATTTTTTTAATATTTTAAATAAATTTTTTTTTTTAAATTTTTTTAAATATACCTAACACAAATAAACTTAAAAAATATAATATTTGTGAAAAAAATCTTTAAAATATTCAATAAATACCAAAAATATAAAAACGAAAATTCAGTACATTTTCGTATTATTATATATTTATTGATTTTTTGAAATACTTTTTACAAATATTTTATTTTTTAGATACATCTAAATAAAGTGCTAAAAAATTGATTAAAATTTTAAAAATATTTACTAAAAATAAAAAATTTAACTTTTAAAAAATTAAAACCAAATATAGTGAGAATCTGTCATATTTATAAAAAAAATAAAATAAATAAGCAGCCCTATAGTGAAAGATAAAATTAGCAATAAATCCTTCGTTACAAGTCCATAGTAGTTCTTGTCCATTTAGAAATGTGTTTTGAAGATGTGATCATATTTCAGTGTGATCTTCATTTGTTTTTTGACTGATCCATTTAATATTCTGGAGACCAAATTCTCATCAAAATATGCCCTTCCCCGACAATAAAGATTACCCTCATAGTACTTCGGCAAGCATATATCTTGAATCATTTCAAAACATAAAAAAAATCAATATAAAGGTTTGATCTATACCTTTGATTTTATTTTTTTTTAAATTTGAATTTTTAAATTTTTTTTATCGAGATCCACCAAACAAAATTCATGACAAAATTTTGATAAAAAACGATAAAATTTTACTATGTTCACTCCCGGTTTGAAATTTCATTGATTCATTGACAATAAATTTATCTATTTAAGGCTAAAAAAATGAAAAATTGAGGGCCAATTGCACTAACTGAGGACATAGTTTCATTGTTCCATTCCAGTGTTTAGTTGTAATTTTTTTTATTTAAAATAAATTTTGACAAACATTCCATCTAACAAAAATTAGCGAATTTTTTAATCTTACAAATAATATTGCAAAGTAAACATATAATTTAAATTATATATTTTCATATTCATTTCAAAACAAATATGGACAAGATGAGATAATTTATTCCATTAATCTACTTAGATAAAAAATTCTATACTAATTCATATATTGCTAATTCTCTTACCATTAATCTTGCTAAGCAAGTGAAATTAAGAAAATACCGATTTGAGTTTGCCAAAACGGTCTGGATCGGAGAGGAACTCCTTCATCTTAGCAGTCCTCGGATGGTGCATCCACATAGTAGCGTCCATGTACTGCACCCCATTTGATTCGCACGCCTCCAGAATCTTATCCAGCTCCGACACATTGAGAGCCACCGGCTTCTCCAGTAGAAGGTGCTTCTTCTTCTCGGCGGCTAACACGGCCCACTTCAAGTGAAGGCTGGTGGGGAGAGGTAAGTAGACGGCGTCGACTTCAGGGTCGTCAAGCACGGCTTCGTAGGAACCGTAGACCTTAGCCGAGTCAGGGAAGCCATTCTCGGACGCGTATTTCTTGGCCTTGTCGATCGAACGGCTGCCGATGGCCTGGATGGTGGCGTTTGGTGCAAGCCTCATGGCCCTTGATACCTTGCGCGCTATTTCAGCGCAACCTAGTATTCCGAACCTCACTGGTTTGTTTTCCGACATCGTTTCAAACTAAGTTTTTTGCACACAGCACAATTGCAGGGCAAGGCAACAAATGTCACAGTTCATATATAGAGGAACGCTAAACACACATTTGAACTCATTATGGGCCCTTTTTTTTTTTTTTTTGGGAAGTCATTAAGGGTGGTTTGGGATATTTTAAATAAGTGTATTTTTTGACTTTTTATAAAAAGATGTGTAGGAAAGTAGAGAGAAGATATTGATTGATGTGATCTAAAAAAGATAAAAAGATGGACTAAAAAGTCAATTTTTTTTTTTAAGTTTTAATTTATTTTAAGTAATAAATTTATATATATATATATATATATATTTTTATAAAAAATTAATTTTTGATTTACTTTCCAAAACAATCCTATTTATGTTTGACATGTGATTGATTTTGTAAACCAATTAGCAAGGTTCATTTCTAGGCCTATTTTGGTACCTCGATTAAAAGTCAATTTTTTAATTTTTAAAATTTTTTTATTACATTATTTTTTTATTTTTTTACATATTTTTTTGTTAAAAAAAAAAACTAAAAAATTAACCTACTTCTCAAAACATCCCATAATTGTATTAACGAATGGCACATACAATACATATGTAATTTAAATAAGTAAAAATAAAAATAAATAATAAAAAAAT
Organism: Camellia japonica; assembly: GCA_030407325.1. NCBI lineage: Eukaryota > Viridiplantae > Streptophyta > Magnoliopsida > Ericales > Theaceae > Camellia > Camellia japonica. The sequence goes on along the minus strand of JAPPVO010006199.1, from coordinate 3,524 downwards.
TAATATCATTATATATAAATTGTTTAAATGGTAAACGTGCAATATCTTTAGTTTAAATCTTATTTGCATTGTACTATAATAATTTTTTATTTTAGTGTATAAAAATCTACCACGTAACATGAGGAGAAGGTTTAGAGTTTTGGACACCAAATTCAGTGTTTTGGGTTTAATTTCCTAAAAATTTATTTTTTTTATTTTTTATTTTTTTAGATGCACCTTACTTAAATATATTTAAAAAGTAAAATATTTGTAAAAAAATATTTTAAAAAATTCAATAAATACATAAGAAAACGAAAAATATATTGAATTGTATATTTTTTTTTTTGTATTTTTGGTATTTAGTGAATTTTTTAGAAATTTTTTTTACAAATATTATACTTTTTAAGTATATTTATGTTAGGTGTATCTAAAAATTTAAAATATTATTTAAAATATTAAAAAATTTAGTGAAAACCAAAAAAAAAAAAGAAGAAAACAAGAACATCAATTTTTTGAAAAGTGAATTCAAAAACTTAAACCAAACAAGCTGATGAAAGTGAATTCAGAAAACTTAAACCAAACAAGTTGATTATCACTCTATTTTGTTATATTTTCAAAATTATATGTAAACTAGTTCAGCAAAAATAAATAGAAAAAATATTAACTCAAATTATACAATTAAAAATAAAAATAAAAATATTTAAACATACAAATATTTAAAAAAAAAATGTGTTTTTGTTCAAAAAAGGTTCATATGAAAATGAAAATAATTTTTTTTACCAGCCTATTTTAATTTTTTTTTGGAAAAATACAAATTAAAATTTTAAAAATTCAACCAAATATTTTAAATTTCAACTTTAAAATATTTACAAAAATTAGTTTAAAAAAATTAATTGCACTTTATATTTCAACTTTATAAATAGTTATAAAAATAGAAAAAATTAATCACAAGAAAAGAAGAATTCTCATAATATGTTTCACCTTTAAAAATATTTGTGCAGAGGGCAAGTTCAATCTGTATGGAATATAAGGATGCAAATTCAATTTGTGTCGGGTGCAATTCTAATCTGTGTCGGGTATAAGTCCAGTCTGTGTGGGATGCAAGTCAAATTTGTATAAGGTGCAAGTTTAGTTTGTGTGAGAGAATTTACACAATATCAACAAACTATATTTACACTCCATATTGATTCGACTTCCACTCCACACAAAATAGACTTGCACCCTTACAATCCACACAGCGCACAAATATCTTGCTTCTTTTTTTTTTTTTAACTATTTATAAAGTTTAAATATACTATGCAATCAATTTTTTTAATTAATTTTTGTAACTATTTTTAAAGTTGAGATATAAAATATTTGGTTGAATTTTAAAATTTTGTTTTCTTTTTTTTTTTTAAATAAAAAAATTTGTTTGGTAAAAAAAATTATTTTCATTTTCATATGAATCTATCTTTTTTTTGAACAAAAACACATTTTATATTCAAGTAATTTAAAATAATTCATATTCATTTTTTAAAATTTCGTACACTTTTTATTTACACATCTCATTTTTATTTTTAAATATTTCAAAACAATATAAAATTTTAATTATTTTAAAATTATTATTAAATATATTCAATATTAAAGACATTGTCTATAACTTTTTAATAGAATTAATTTTGTAAAATCTAATTTATATTTTAAAAGTTATATAAAATTTATCAAAATAAATAATAATGAAAAACAAAAAATAATAATGAAAAACAAAAACGGTGAGAGTTCAAAAAATGCAAAACAAAAAACGGCGAGAGAGAGAAAGAGAGTTGAGAGAGGGGGTGATTTGACAGGTGAGAGATGAGCAGAGTGTGAGGGAAAAAGACAAAAAAGGATAATTTGGTCCATTGATAAAAAAAAAGTAGACGCTTTTTGTGATAATTTTGTTAATATTCAAAAAGCACCCCCACTATTCTGTAGGAGAATCCCCATCGTATGTGTCGTTTGGGAAGTGGGTTGGCTTTTTAATTTTTTGATTATTTTAATTTGGGTTAAAAAATTTGATTTGGAAATTTTTTTTTGACTTTTTGACTTTTTTAACTTTTTTAGTGAGAAAAGAGTGTAATGATTATGGATTGGATGTAATATTTTATTTTTTGTGGCTAAAATACCTTAATTTGTCTTTTGTGGCTAAAATAGCCAAAAAAGATTAGTTTAGCTTTTCTCAAACGGTGCAATATTATTATCTAAATTTTATCTTAAAATATTATTACAAAATTTATTTCTTATTTTAAAATTATTTTGTTATCTATTTTTCTTAACAAACTTTCTATTTTTTTTCTATTATATTAAAACAATCTTTTTAATTATTTTTAAATTTAAATTTTATTTTAATAATAAAATAATGAAAACAAAGGAAAAGCATCAGAGGAAAACAGAGTACTCACAAGACAAAGAATGGTTGTTGACCGGTCAAATTAATTGTGGGTATTTTCTTTCTTTAGCTATAATGCACTCACGAAACATTTGAGGGACATTCGGTAATGCACTCTAGGGATGGTAATGGATAATCTACTCTGTGTGTATCTATGGAGACTCAACTCAAATACATGGGTTTTCTCCTTTTTTCTTATTCATTGGGTGGGGTAGGTGATATTCTTTAAATATTCACTGGGGATGGGTATCCACTAATTTCCACATATGTTTTTTTTTTTTTTTTTTTTTTTTTTTTTTTTTTTTTTTTTTTTTAAGATTCACAATCAAAACTAAATATACATTCAATTTTTTTTCTTTTATTTATTTATTTATTTTTCAAGTTCACAAAAAACTTTTTTTTTTTTTAACCAAAACTAAATATACATTCAATCTTTTTTCTTTTATTTATTTATTTTTTTTTCAGGTTCATAAATTTTTTTTTTTTTTTTTTTAAGATTCACAACCAAAACTAAATATACATTCAATCTTTTTTCTTTTATTTATTTATTTTTTTCAGGTCACAAAAAACATTTTTTTTTTTTTTAAGATTCACAACCAAAATTAAATATACATTCAATCTTTTTTTCTTTTATTTATTTATTTTTCAAGTTCACAAAAAACTTTTTTTTTTTTTTAAGATTCACAACCAAAACTAAACATACATTCAATCTTTTTTCTTTTATTTATTTATTTTTTTTTTCAAGTTCACAAAAAACATTTTTTTTTTTTTAAGATTCACAACCAAAACTAAATATACATTCAATATTTTTTCTTTTATTTATTTATTTATTTTTTCAGGTTCACAAAAAACTCTTTTTTTTTTTTTTTAAAGATCCACAACCAAAGCTAAATATACCTCCAATCTTTTTTTATTATTATTTTAATTTTTAAGGTTCACAACCATTTTTTTTTTTAATTTTTAAGATTCACAACCAAAGCTAAATATACATTCAATCTTTTTTCCTTTTTTTTATTTTTTAAGGTTCACAACCAATTTTTTTTTTTTTTAAGATTCACAACCAAAGCTAAATATACATTCAATCTTATTTTATTTTATTTGGCTCAATAATAAAATCAAATACACATTAATTAACATT